>JAQGBW010000208.1:0-53776 GCA_034698625.1 Julus scanicus | reverse complement strand
CCGTAGCGACTCCTAGTGAGTGCCCGTCTCAAAGGGAATGCTACAAGTCATAGTCATAGTCATAGTCATAGTCATAGACTAATTTGCATAATTCACATCTGGACTGCTTGTAATAAAAAACACAAATTGAAATTTTGAACAATTGCGAAATGCTCGCGTTAAACTTAATCGTCGATTAACAACTCTAATTCCTAGTACTAATAAAGTTTCGTTAACTTTAAACAGTGATTAACATATTCCTTACCTAAATACTCCTCGAAAAATTATAGTAAAGTTCAGTTTCATTTAATCGTCGATTAATGTCGAGTTATGTTAATAAGCCTAATTGTGTAAACATTCCACATTATTTTTCATCATTAAATGACTTCCGGGAAGACGCTATTTAACATAAGAGTTTATTTATTTTATAAAAAAGATGCAGGCTACTGTTAGCACACATTTACAGCATTTCAACATTTATTTCTCTTCTTGCTGAGCACAATCGAGCAAAATCTCAAGGCAAAAAACATAATGACAAAGTGAGAGAAAAATGAGCACGACCGAAATTCATGAAAAAAATTCATGAAAAAATACATGAAAACAATTTCGGTTTTTTTTTTTCATTTTGTTTCAGGCAAAATAAAACTCAAAAAAAAATAATAATAAAAAATATAAAGACATTTAAAATGGCGGCCGTGTCTCGCAAGCTAACCCTGTATTTGTGAAAAATGAAGACTCAAGATCGAGACACGAGCAAGAGCTAAGAGTGAGAGAAAAGAGCAAGAAAGAGAGAGAAAAGAGAAGAGACAGGGAGACAGAGAAAGATTTTGAGAAAGAGCAAAAAGGTGTTCATTTTAAAGTTCAGTATATATTTATATATCAGGTTCGATGAGATTTCAAAGTAAAAACGGTATTTTTAAAAAATATACAAAAGACATTTAGAAGTATTTCTTAACTGGACCTCTATATATATATATATATTTATATATATGTGTGTTTGTCATTATATTTGTAATATATATACCGAACTTTTTGAGATAACCGTAAGCACAATACAGGTTTGAAAGAGGATAAGGAAAAAGGATAATAGAGAGGAAGAAAGGAAGGCAGATGATACTTAAGAAAAGGATGATGGAAAAGGACGAGGAAGATGATGATGATAAAAAGAAATGGTTGAAGAAGAGGTAGAGAAGGAAGGAAAAGGAGGAAGATAGAAGGATTTTTGGTTGCGGCGGATGCCGAATAAGAGGAAGAGGAAGAGCATCAAAGGGTTGAAGATGGGGACAATGTGGAGGAAGATGAGAAATAGGAGGTGGAAGAAGAGGAAGATGAGGAACAGGAGGTGGAAAAAGAGGAAGATGAGGAACAGGAGGTGGAAAAAGAGGAAGATGAGGAACAGGAGGAGCATCAAAGAGATCGGTTGAAGATGGGGACAATCTGGAGGAAGAAGAGGACAATGTGGAGAAAGATGAGGAACAGGAGGTGGAAGAAAAGGAGGAAGAGCATCAAAAGAATTAACTAAATTTGGGAACCGGAGGAAAAGAAGGAAGATGATGATTAGAAACAGAATGATGAGGAGGAAGATTAGGAACAGGAGGTGGAAGAAAAGGAGGAAGAGCATCAAAAGGATCGGTTGAAGATGGGGAACAGGAGGAAAAGAAGGAAGATGATGATGATGAGGAACAAAAGGGGGAAAAGGACGAGGAAGATGGCAAAAGGTATAGGTTGAAGATGAGTACAATGAGGAAGATGAGGAACAGAAGGAAAAGGAGGAAGAAGAGGATAAAAATACAACGTTAATGGAAGAGAGGAATATCAATCGATCAATCACAAATCCTGGTTTTGAAATACATGTTTCGAGTATTATTATTATCATTATTTACACGTTACAAAATTGTTCAAATGTCACAGTAGTTTTCGGAGGTGGTGATTTTTTTTTCTTCACTTTTTTTGTGTTTTTTTTTTTGATCGGTTAAAGAGTTTTTTGTTTCAACTTATAGACAACCTACGAGGTGAAAAGTCTATGTTTTAAAAAACCACACACTTGCACAAAAAACACACAATCACGTTGTCAGGAGAACGAGGAAAAAGGAAAAATTCATACATGTTAAAAAACAAACGAACAAATTAAGGCATCTATATCTGTATAATTTACAAAAATCGGGTATAATAATAATATATCAGACCGTACGCAGTAATTACAAATTTATATATATATATATATATTTATATTTATATGTATATATTTATGTTGGGTTTTCCTTTTTTTTTGTATATCTGCTTTTGGCACGAGTAAGTAATTATAAAATAGTTGAGTAATTAATTTTAAAATAACACGTTCGGTTGACGTTCCACAGTTGTTGTTCTCGGTGTTTTTGTTTCGTTCTCGCTTAGTCGTCGTAGCATTTTCTTCCTTTGCGGATGCCAATTTTCCCCTTTTTTGGTTAAAATATTTTGCAGAAAAAGGGGAAGTCCTTTTTTGCCGGGAAGTCGAGGAAGATGGAGCCGTAGCGGCACACCGTGCCCGGTGAGCATCGGTCGCTCGGGTTCCAGAATGGTATAGCGTTCCTAGCTGCTGGGTGTCTCGGAACCACCGCCCGAAACTCCGTTAGACCGGTCTTAAAAATGCATAGGCCCATGCGCAAGTTGTACGAGTACATTTTTATGTCGTAAAAAAATCATAACATTGAATATAACGAGTCAAGAAATTGAGGCTATAATGCAATTTTCGGTAAAGTGAATAACTTCACAATAGTGGTCCCTCCGTATCAATGGCTACTCGTAAATTCGGTACAAAAATGTGCCGGAATAACCTCGTCACGTATAAACCTTTCGTGTTTACGAACACGCGGTCTATTCGTGACAATCTTTGTTTTCGCTACTTTTGGTTTTTAAGGGTTAGAAACTTTCAAAAGTGCGGAACGGGAACGAGTTTGAGCCTCGGTCGCCGTGACTCGGCTCGTGGACTGGACTTGCGCGGTTCGCAGTTTTAGTCGCTTACGACTAGGAAAAAGTTGTTCGTAAATGGCTCGAATCCGACCGGGTTGCTTCTGGAGAAGATGCCTGCGGTACTGCCACCTACGGAACATTGTCGCGTACAGAAAACTAAGTATTTCATTATATCCTCGATGAAAATTTAAAATTATTCAAAAAGTTTATAAAGAACCTCGGCCCAGATTAATTTACCTCCCTGTAGCGCAAAACAAGGATAACTTACGCGGCATACTTTTCTGAGGATGATATTGCGTATGTTCCGTAAAGGCCCGCAAAGGCCCATTGCCGCTTTCGGGAAGTAGACGGCAGGACCACGGGCATCCGGTTAGGGCAGAAACAACCGTAGTTGGGAGACTAGACGAGAATCGAAAGAGCAGCGCTTCTTTTTGCATCTTTTGCATAGTTGCTCTTTCTCGATGCTGTAAAAAATCCAAAACCGGTGAATCTGTCCACGAGCCTCGACGACCGGGGTAAAAATTCCGCAAATTTGGAACGAAAATCCGGCAACACCGAATTTACGCCCCCGAAGGAAATTTTGCATCCTCGTGGGGGCTTTTCGCTGCTGCCGTACAAGAAAGTCCTATCCTGGAAGCACTGTTGATCACTTTTAATATCAGTCCAAGTAATCTAAGTAAAAAGAGTTAAATCCAGTGAACGCACGATACTGACATCCACACGAAACGCACACGGAACACTCGAACACGCACACAGACATCCGGGTAATTTTCTAAAAATATGAATTCGGTGGCGGTTACAAAACGGTACTATCATATACAAAATAAAAAATGTCCTCGGATCTAGAGGGTATCAACCATCTGCTAGTACAAAATAGATCAACGCTGTCTGCGGTGTTTAGGGGAAAAAGTGGGATTTAAAGCCTGCTTCGGGGGAAAGGAAAGTGTCGTAGTAACGAGTGTGATTTGCGGGAATTTGGGCCCTGGTGAAAAATTGTTACCACCCTGGAGAAAAATACCAAAGAAAACGAGTCAAAATTCAGATTAGTTTGTATTATTACCAGGCGTTATTTAGTTCGAGACATTATTGTTAAACAAATCTTGGAATTTATATATACCTCGATTGAAATTGGGTTAATTACCAGAAATGAGGAACCGAACTTGGATCAAGTTCGGCAACTCGTCAGCTAGCTTGTAGCCGGGACAAAGCCGCCGATGGAACCTCGGCCAGATCATAGCCGGAGAGTTGAAGGTCCTGAATAAAGGAGTTAATGAGGTTATTCAGAACTTTTTACATTCTTTATCGGCAATTGTTAATTTATGCAACGCTGCACCAAATAATAATACAGACCAATTGAATTTAGACAACAAAAATCATACTAATCTCTATAGGCATATTCACCAGGGTGTTTTACCATTTTGGGCCGGTTGCCGATGGATTGTTATTGGCAGCAATGTTTCCGTGAACCTCGAGCGGTTGAATTTCCTAGTATCGTGGAACGGGAAGATCAACTTTTAATAACACGGATTTATTATTGCCTTGCATAAAATAATATTTTGTGCAAAATAATAATAAATCCGGGTTTCAAAAGCTTTGGCAGAAATAACATCTAATGCCCGGATTTCCAGATAAAAAGACAAAAAAAAGATTAACACGGCTGCCAATAACAAACAACAGACAACGGTTCCATCGGTAACAACTAAAAACATTATTCAATTAACATTTAAACAATTTAAAACAATAAAAAACCTCCATTATATTTTTCACCAGGGGATCCTCGTGTAAACGGAGTACATACAAAGTTACGAGTGCATCGTCACTGGCAATTTCGAGCATCTGTTCGCTTTCTATAATTTTTTTTTGCAAAAGCAAAATATCTTTGGCACGAAACTTCATCTTTCAGGATAAAAAAGCAAAACAATTTAAAATGAAGTCAATATCTTTGGTATTTTCTTTCTTTTTGGCACATATCTTTGGCAATGATTTCATCGTGTTTTAATACCTGACTAGCAGAAACTAGCCGAACTGATTCGAATCATCGAAAACCAAAAAAATACTATTTTAATATTTTTTTAGTTATGTCCGAACCATTTCCGCTGCTTATCTTTCTGTTTGATTGCACATTTCTATAGGAAAAGAAATTGGAGGAGAAAATATAAAACTTTGGCAAATTTTCCGGAAACAAATGCAAAACCGAAGTTCGCACTCGTGTTCCTCTTTGGCATTCCGACAAGAAAGCTAGTTTCGGCTAAAACTTAAAGCACTACCAGGTTAGTTGTTTAATCGCTTACAATTTTTAACAACTGTTTCTTTGGCCACTGGATAGATATATCCTAAAATGTACAAAAAACATTTTCTACATAAGTGCATCGAGAATTGGAAGATTTAAGAGATTTGGTAACCAGTTCCCTTTCTGGTGAGCAAACGATTTCCCTGTTTTACCAAACAAATCTGAAAAAGGAAGCTGGTTTTTGGTTAATTTTGTAAGAATACACGCTACAAAATTCAATTCAATCCACTCGGTGGTAAGAATGACAAATGGGTTCCGAGCAAATTATCTCTCGAGCAATTAATCCGCACTTGGTTAGAACAGGGTCTCCGTTAATCGGTCCGGCAGACGCTATCGGGGTTTATTTGGACCTTATTTTTTTTCCTAGCGAAAGGCCACGAGTTGAACGTTTCAACAATAAAAAAACAACCTGGGTTATTTTCCATGTACACGGAAAAAAGCACAAACAGTCACACGTACACATCCATTCACATCGCGCAAATGCGAAAATGAAAAAATCTACTTCTTCTAGCTAATAATTCCCGCGAGAAGAACTACAAGAACTACCGGCATTCATACTTTGGTCGAAGAGGTTTGTTTTGAAATATACTTTTTTAAAATAGGTTTGTTGTTGCGGTTGTTGTTGTTGTTGTTGCGGTTGTTGTTTCACTTTCGCGCGGCAAAATCGACGAGCAAGTGGAGGGAAGACGAGAAATGCGGGATGCGGGAAAACCTAATTTCCCAAACTATTTTAGGTTTTTTTGTGTTTTTTTGCATTAGTTTTCGAGGGGCCGCGGCACTCATAGTTCGTACGGCGACACTCGGCTCTATATTTAAAATATTTTCTTTCTTATAAGAAGAAAAAAGGTGTTCGAAGGGCTGTTTAATCCCTGTAAGGCTTACAGTAGCTGTAGCGGTGGTTCATGTGCTGGCTGTAGGAACCAGAGTGCGAGAAGCGCTTCAGGCATTTCTTACACTGAAAGGGTTTCTCGCCGCTGTGGAGACGCTTGTGTTCCGTAAGGTGATGCTTGTGTTTGAACGCCTTGTTGCACACGTCGCACTTGTGCGGACGCTGACCTGGAAAAGGAAAATGGGGTTTAGTCCATGAACAACGCAATAATATCAATTTGAAATGAGCCACTCGAGGATCTGGAACGAGCATTATCATCCGGGAAACCCAGAATCCCCGCTTAATTAAGTTGCCGAAAGCGGGCACTCACCTGAATGTTCGTATTTGTGCCTGGCCAGAGAGCTTTGCTTGCTGAACATTTTTTCGCACTGATCACAGGCATACATTCCTTCTTCAGCATCCACCCGATGGTGTTTCCAAGACTTCCTCCTCTTCAATCCTCTCTCGTCTTCTCCGGGACTCGAGTCATCGATTTCCAAAGGAAGCTCGTCTCTGTCCACCTGTTGGATGGCATACATTTTAAAAGTTAGACGATGTAATTTTAAAATTAAGACCAGCAAACCGGTCCAAACCCGCTACTCACCCCGCTCCAACGCCTCTTGCGAACGAGTCCCTTGTCCTTGCCGCCCGACTCGTCGATCTCCAACGGGTCGTCGCCGTCCCATCCGTAGGGAGAGCCCCGCTCGTCCATGCAGTAAGACACACTGGTGCTGTTCACCGTCTCGTTGGAGGATTGGTCGAGGTGAGACTGTTGAGGGCTGCCGAGGAGTCTGCGGGAATGCGAACGCGCCGCTGCCGAGTACTTGGCGTCGGCGTCGCCCGCAGATATCACATTGATGCCGCTTATTGCTTGATCCCTGCCCAAAAGTTCGGAGGGGTGACGGGGCACCCCGGACGCCCCCCAGGAGACGCCGGAAGCCGAAGAGGGCGACAGAGAAGGCGAGTGGACCACCTCGTGTTTCACGATCACCGAAGACGGGCTGTCCATCGTGCGGGAGAAGAGGTGCTGCTGCCCCGTTGCATCCGTTGCGAAAGCCAGGCCCAGCGGCGAGGCTCCCTCGTAGTTATTGTTGTTGCTGTTGTTGTTGTTATTGTTATTGCTCTCTTTGTTGGAAGGGGTGGGGGTTCTGGAAGATTTCTGGCTCAGGTTCAGAATCTCGTTGTCCGACGTGACCAGCGGACTAAGGCGCGCGGGGTAGCCAGCGCCGCAGTGGGCCGAGGGCTTCATCCTGACGGAGAGATCCAGCGGCTGGTCCGTGAGGTCCGAGGCGGAGCGCGCGAGGTTCAAAGGCTGCGCCGCCGTCGGCTGGCCATTGCTAAGGTGCTGAGAGGCCGGGCTGTGAACGGAGGAAGCGGCACTGCCGCCGGAATTTGCATTGTTCGCCACCGGAGAGCCGGAGAAGTGGGTGGGAGGGTAGAAAGCGGAGAGGGCAGAACGAAGTGGAATGCCGTTGAACGGGGAACTCAGCATCGGGCTGTAAGGCGATGACGAACTTATTGCTCGGACACTCTTCAGGGCTTGCAGCGACATGGCCATGGCCTGGCCACCGTCGAGGTCGACCGCCCCGCCGTCCCTGCATCGGACGCCTTCGTCGGTGGGGAAGGAAAGGCTGACGGATCGACCCCGCTTGCGGTCCCTCGCCCGCATGTTTTGGAACCACACCTGCACAACCCTGGTGGGGAACGCGATCTCCTGGCTGATCTTCTGCAGCTCGGGCTTCTTGGGACGAGGGTCGAACTCGTAGTGGGCGCGGAGGATGTTTAGCTGGTCCTCCGAAAACAGGGATCTAACCCTCACCTTGCGACCATCGCTGGTGGTCACCTCGTCGTCGTTGGTATCGTCCCTGTTCGAATCGTTGTCACCGTCTTCCTCCTCGTCTTCGCTGTGGCCGGCGTTCATGGAGAAGCTGCCGCTCCTCTTGGAGGCTGCCTCTCGGATGTGTCCGTCCGAGAAGCCCCGCTTGGACGAGGGCCCGAAGTGCGATCTGGAAGACGGCCACCGTCTCTCCCTCCGTAGGGCCTTCTCCTCGGCGTCCTCGCCGCTATCCTCGCCCTGGGAGTTTTCATCGGTGGAGGAAACCACGATGGGGTGGATGTCACGGTTAAGCTTGCACATGTAGCGCTCGTGCTGATGCAGATCTATCTTACTGCCAAATAGCTGGCGGCAGAACCTACAGCCGGAGACGTTCTCCGAGTCCGAGACTCCTCCTCCTTTCCTGACATCTCCTTCGCTGTCCGACTTGCAGCCGTCAATGTTCCCGTTGGAGATGTCCGGCTTCCTGCGCGGCGAATCCCTGCCGTTGCATAAAAACAGTTCGTGCTGGTGCAGCTCTTTGCCGCTCTCGAAGTGCTCCTGGCAGTAGCCGCAGACAGACTCCCCGTTGAGGGGCATAACACGCTCACCCAACATTCTCACCAGGGAAGGTTCCCGGACGAAGGGCGGCGAGCCGCTCGCGTCTTGGTGGACCCCGTTCTTCACCTTGTTGCCACCGCTGCTGCCGTTGGAATTGCCCTCCAGTTTCTGCTTGACCGCGGTGGCCTGCACGGTCTCCAGTACCTTCTGGACCGACTCCCGACCTTTGATGAAATTCCTGCCGTTTTCGGTTTTTACCTCCGACGGAGAGCCGGAGCGGGGCTCGCTCTTCTTGATCGCCGCCCCGTGATGGTCCTCGGCTTCGCCGTCCGAAGTCGGTTCGAGCTTTCCGAAGGCCTGGTGCGCTTGACTGCCCACGGTCGGACCTCCCGCAGGAGGAATGTTACCCAAATGGCCGATACCTGGCGACAGCGAGTAAACGGGATGCATAGTTGAGCCGGAGAGATGCGGGTGGTGGTGGTGATGATGGTGGTGGTGGTTGGTGGACAGCATCGAGGGATGCACATTCAGGTGGGTGTAGGCTTGGGGCAGGAACTGGAGCGCGGAGTGCGGTGGGAAGCCCATGGAGTAGGGGTCCGGCACCAGGGAGGCTCCGGGACCCACGAAGCCGGTGGGGGAGACGAGCTCGTTGGATGAGGGATGATGCTGCTGTTGCTCATCGCCTTTCGGCAACAGGATGGGGAAGGCGGTGAGACCGTTTCGGCGATTGCCCCCGACCGAGGAAGAGCCTCTGGAGATGGGCTTGTCGGAGCGGCGCAGCTTCTGGTTGACGAGCAGACATTTCTTGCTGGTCATGTGACTGCTGTAGCTGCCAGAATGTGAGAAGCGCTTGTCGCAGTTGGGGCAGGCGAAGGGCTTCTCGCCGCTGTGGATCCTGATGTGCTCCTTCAGGTGGTGCTTGAACTTGAAGGCCTTGTCGCACTCGGGGCACTTGAACTTGCGCAGCACGGCGCTCTCGTCGTGGCTGATCATGTGGCGCTGAAGACGGTAGACGTTGGCGAAAGTCTTCTTGCACACTTTGCAGGACTGGAAATAAGGAACAGAAAAAGTAAGACGAGTGTGACAGACAACGGACAAGGTCCTCTGGAGACACAAAACGAATACACATATACGAGCACCGCGGAAGTCCGGGACATCGCCGAGGAGGATCTTACCACAACTTGGTTGGTCGGCGAGTGTTCTAACTCGTGCCTGTCGAGCTGCTCCTTGAGGAGGAAGGTGGCGTTACACTTGCAACAGGCGTGGCTTCCGGCGCCGCCATCTTTAAGATGGCGCTCGTTGGTCACCAGGGGTGCTGCTATGCCGTGTTCGTTCGCCAGGTGGTCCCTGTATGTATGGATGCTGGGGAATGCTTTGTTGCAGTGGGGACATTTCAGGAACAAACCTCCGTCCAGGCAGCTATTCAAAACTAGAAAACAGAAAATGAACAAAATTAGTTTATTTTCGAATATTTGGAAAACACGGGTTGACAGGATTGGACACGAGACACTTTGTTCGGTTCTACAAGATGGCCGCCTTTGACGATTCGCCCCCGTAACTCACGTTCCATTCATCGTATCGCAATCGTGTTTTTTACATTCGGCAGAAGATGAAAATGTTAAGACGCCACTTATTAACTTCATCATCCTGTCTTAAGTTTTTTGTTATTGAACATTTATCCCCCAGTTGGGGAAAGCGCCGCTAGGCGATACAGCGCTGAGTTGGGGACAGTGTAGGGTTGGTGATTATGGGTGCAGTTACCGATGATGGAGCAATATGTGACAATAAAATGATGCATAAAAAGGGTATAAAATGCATAAAAATAGTAAGTGATAAAATATTTAAAATGATAAATAAAAAGTGAGATTCCTGTCTTCTTCCTGTTTCACACTGGCGAAAGTGGCGCACAAGCAACGATCAACAATCACTCGCGCATCACGGAGGAAATTTTGTGCCGATTCACACTTGACGCACTGCACAAAAGGACAGAACATCGGCGCTCCTTCTCGTGGCGTGACACGTCACTAGCTGTGACGTCATTACACGCTACCGTATTTTCACTTCGCTGGCCGCCATGTTGTGCGCTTCCAAAGTGCTTTATGAATCCGGCATGTAGAGGCGGATTTTCGTGACGTCATGCGAGCAGCGATCAACAGCTAGTGCGCATGCGCGAGCCTCTACTTCCTGAGTTGGCAGACGAATTCTTGTGCTTCTTGAGCCTGCCTGCTCCCACGAGCAGTCAAGCCGCACTCCTTGACGGTGCAATACCAGCCGTGCCACAGCGCTGCCACCTTCCGTCATCGTGCCACAAGAATGCCAAGTCGCGCTAACATAAACACCGATTTCGACGACCGGCCGCAGCGGCTTCCCGCACAAGCGAAACCCACCCGCCAAGCGAGCCACCACCACTCGAGAGAGAACTGAATAGCAAACTGTTTAACCCACTTGATTTGTCCACATTAACCACAACAAGAGCTTCAAAGGTCGGTCCCACTGCAATGGGAAACCCATCACCGCTTGGTTCCCCAAGATGGCCGCCCTTGGTAGTTTTTCGCCGATAACTAGCGTTCCACATGCGGTACCACGTTCCACTTTTCTGCATCCGGCAGAAGATGAAAATGCTAAGACGCCACTCATTCACTTCACAATCCTAACTCGAGTAGTTTCCGCGATAGGACCGTTTCGCTCCGAATGCGGAAATTCTCTCCTCGTTGTTTGGTTCCCCAAGATGGCGGTTATTTTTTTTTTTGTTGATCAGCACTTTTGGGTGATATGGAATATGAGCCGTGGCGCCGTTTGTCTGGAATAAATTATATCGGCACGACAATAACTCGGGCGATGATAATTATCCTTCTAATTGAATCAGTTGAGAAGCTCGTTTGTCATGGCGGCCGTCTTCCTAATTCCTCCTCCGCAAAACCGATGCTATCTGGAGCGAATGCACAGGAGGGGAATTCCCCTACTTGTCCTCCTCCTCCTCTCGTTGTTCCGAACGGCCGCATTTTCAAACGACAAATGCCAAGATTAACAAAACCTCCATAATTCGGCCACCTCTGCGTTCTGGGCATCACCCTTGAATTATTTTTCGAGTTTTTCTGGAAAGCGTTCCCGTACAGAAATGATCCGCGATCAATTTTTTAACAACCGATTGCACCAAACCCGATAGAATTAACGGGCGATTAGCGGTGTGTGATATTTTTCGAGGACAAATGCATAAATCAGTTAAACTTTCATAATTTTGCCACATTTTGTGTTCCGGGCGCCATCACCGCCTTATTTTCGAATTTTTCTGCGAATCGTTCCCATACGGAAATGATCTGCGTTAATAAAAGCATTTGACAGTTGCGTAAAAAATGCATAGATGAGGTGAACTTTCATAATTCGGCCACCTCTGTATTCTGGACACCTCCCCCGATTTATTTTTTCGAGTTTTTCTGGAAACCGTACCCGTACAGAAATGCTCGCGTCGAATTTTCTAACAACCGATTGCGCCAAACCCGATAGAATTAACGGGCGATTAACGATGCGTGATATTTTTGGATGACAAATGCCTAAATAAGTTAAACTTTCATAATTCGGCCACCTCTTTAATCTGGACACCTCCCCCGAATTATGCTTCGAGGTTTACCGGAAAGCGTTCCCGTACAGAAAGGCTCAACATTGAATTTAATGATTATTTACTACATTTTCTTCGGAATAAAACTTAAAAACGTGCGAAAAACGTGTAAATTATGTTTCATAGAAATTAAAACCAAATTTGGGATCTTGAAAATTCAAATTCCGACTCGTACTCGAGACAAGAGCGCGATATTAAGTAAAGCTTTTCTTAGTCTGCTTACGAGGATGTTAAACAAGATTTTTTTTGGGGGGGGGAGGGAGGGGGTAAAGGAGGAGGAGTAGGAGTGAGTATAGGATGAGTTAGGACCCCTCTTGTCCCTCACTCAAAAACACGACTTTTGGGGTTGTTCCGATTAAGATCGAATGAGTGGAAGTCGGCCATTTTGATTGGTCCTCCCCCTCGTTAATTAAGGGGGGGATGCCATAAAAACAGGCCATGGGCAGGAGGAGGAGGCCCCGAATTATGCATTCTAGATCGTAAATCCGAACAAGAAATCCATTTGCAATTCATCCCGATGCCATTAGACGAGGGAGGAGAAGAAGCCCCCATTTTACGATACAATTATTCCCATTTCCAGCAGATTTTTCTTCTTTTTTCCCCTCAATCCCAATTTCCACTTTGTCACGAAAACAAGACGACGAAATTCAACACTCAAAACAATTCACGTTTTTACACCCACTTAGACGACGACAGGGGGCGCTGCGTGTCTTCGAAAACATTTACACGAGGAGACAAAAAAAAGGCAACAGAGTACATGTGTTGGAAACAATTCATAAATTTCCAAGGGTTTCAAGGATTTTAAGTGTATTTCAATTGGATTTCCAGAATTTGAAGTGTATTTCAAGCGTTACAAGTGTATTTCAATGATGTCAAGTGTATTTCAAGAATTTCAAGTACATTTCAAGGATTTCAAAAATTTAAAGTAGATTTTTGGGATTTCAAGTGTATTTCAAACATTTCAAGTGTATTGCAAGGATTTCAAGCGTTTCAAGAATTTCAAGTGTATTTCAAGAATTTCAAGGATTTCAAGTGCATTTCAAAGATTTCAAGGGTTTCAAGTGCATTTCAAGCGTTTCAAGTGTATTTCAATGATGTCAAGTGTATTTCAAGGATTTTAAGCGTATTTCAAGAATTTCAAGTAGATTTCAAGTGTATTTCAAATATTTCATGTGTATTGCAAGGATTTCATGCGTATTTCAAGTCATTTTCAAGCGTTTCAAGTGTATTTTAGGGATTTCAAGTGTATTTCAAAGGTTTCAAGTGTATTTCAAGAATTTAAAGTTTATATTTCAAGGATTTTAAGTGTATTTCAAGGATTTCAATTGCATTTCAACGTTTTCAAGTGTATTTCAAGGGTTTCGAATGTATTTTAAGGATATAAAGTATATTTCAAATCTTTTTAAAAGATTTCAAGTGTATTTAAGGGATTTAAAGTCTTATTCCTTAAGTTTTCAAGGATTCATTCTCCAAAGACCAACAAAGTTACCGCAAAAATCGAATTTTCCCCTGACTTTTCCAGGTTTTAAAACACATTTCCCTGATCAACCTTAAAAAGGTTCAACTCCTAAAAAACTACAAAAATATTACAACTGTTTTTAAATTCAAAGTTGAGTATTTCTGTACGGGAACGGTTCCCCGAAAAACTCGAAACATAGTTCGAAGAAGGTGTCCAGAAACCAGAGGTGGCCAGATTATAGAAGTTTACCCAATTTCGGCATTTGTCATTGGGTTTGTGGGTTGAAAAACCAAAATTTGGCCCATCTGGACCAGATGTAACGCGATATAAGAGAATGAATTTAGTTTTTTTTTTTGTTATAAAATGTTTGATAAATTGTTTGGCCACACGCGTTGATGAGTTTTTATTTTTCGGTTTGTTTTAATCACACCTGTTCCTATTTCGCTTTTTTTGAAACACATTTTTAGAGAAGAAAAACCGAGAATAGAAATCGAGAAGAAAACAAACTGAATCCCACACGCAACAAACTAAATGGGAAATTAGGGGAAAAAACAAAAACAAAAAAAAATCCTCCCGGGGAAAAACATTTCGACTACAAATCTTTACTTTATAAAAATTTGCCTAAAAATGAGCATGTATTTGTTGGGTCAAGTTGGATTAAGTGGATTGTTTGTGAATAAAAATTTTGAAATTTAGATACAAAAATTGGAAAACATCTTTTCAGTAAAAATTATGTTTTAAAATTTTTTTTGAAATGTTTTCAAACGCTGAACGTTTCTGTCCTAGAATCGAAATGTTTTTGTCCAAGAATTTCAATGTTGTCCTCGAATGGAAATGTTTCTTCCCTAGCATTGAGATGTTTCTGGAGTAGAATTAAAATGTCTCTTCCCCAGAAGTGAAATGTTTCTGTCCTAGAATTGAAATGTTTCTGTCCTATAATTGAAATATTTGTCCTAGAATTGAAATGTTTTTTGCCTTAGAATTGAAATGTTTTTTGCCTTAGAATTGAAATGTTTCTGCCCTATAATTAAAATGCCTGTCCTAGAATTGAAATGTTTCTGTCCTAGAATTGAAATCTTTGTTCTAGAATTGAAATGTTTCTGTCCTATAATTGAAATCTTTCTCCTAGAGTTGAAATGTTTCTCCTAGAATTGAAATGTTTCTGCTCTAGCATTGAAATGTTTCTGGAGTAGAATTGAAATATTTCTACTTCTACCCTAGAATTGAAATGTTCCTGTCCAGAATTGAAATCTTTGTTCTAGAATTGAAATGCTTCTGTCCTTGAATGAAAATGTTTCTGGTCAGAAATTTTAATGTTCTTGGCTAGAAAATAAAGTTGTAACTAAAACTTTGAACATTTTGGGGCAAACAACGCGATTGTTTGTGATTAAAAACAATTATGTTTGCTCAAAACACATCAAACTTTCAGCTTTTTTTATACAAAGATTAAAACAATTTTGACAAAAATGGTGAAAGTTTAAATGTTTTCGACGAAATTGTGTAAAAACTGAAGGTTTTCCATTTGACAAATGTTTTGTTTTTACAAACAATTAATAAAATTGAAAATCCCTGTTTAAACCTGCGTTTTAAGTTTTAATCGCCCATTAAATTTCCCCCATCGAGAAACAAACGGGCAAACGACCAAATTTCTATAAAAAAAAAAGCTGCATCTTATGTTCATTTATATTCTGCGAGCGTTAAAATACAATGTTACAAAACTTGTTACCAGAGTTGTAAAAAAAAAACCTGGCATAAAAATGTTTGTTCAGAAACTTGCAGATAGAAGACTAATGTTAAGACGCCACAATCTTTCGTCGAAAAACAACTTGGAAAAACACCAAATAAACAAAATCTAAAGAATTTCATCTAAAAAAAAAACATTGACAAATTGTACAAAATTGCGAAATGCATCACAAAAGTCAAATTTGTACAAACGTTTGAAAAAACTTGTTTTTCAAACAGTTAAGACTTGTTTTTTGAAACATTTAGAATTTTTTTTAAATATTTCCACTTCTTTATGAAACATTTAAGACTTGTTTTTTGAAACATCTGGACTTGTTTTTGAAACATTTAAACTTGTTTTTGAAACATCAAGACTTCTTTGTGAAACATTCACACTTCTTTATGAAACATTTGCCCTTCTTTTTGAAACATTTAGACGTTTTTTTCAAACCTCTAGACTTGTTTTTGAAACAACTAGACCTGTTTTTGGAAACATCTAGACTTCTTCATGAAGCATTTAGACATTTTATGAAACATTAAAGACTAGTTTATGAAACATTTACACTTCTTCTTTTTGAAACATTTAGACCTGTTTTTTGAAACATCTAGACTTCTTTATGAAACATTTAAGACTTGTTTTTTAAACATCTAGACTTCTTTTTGAAACATTTCAGACTTCCTTTTGAAACATTTACATTTTCTTTTTTAAACATTTAGAACTGTTTTTTCAAACATCTAGACTTCTTTATGAAACATTTAAGACTTGTTTGTAAAACATTTATACTTCTTTGTGAAACATTTACCCTTCTTTTAAAAACATTTAGACTACTTTTTCAAACATCTAGACTTCTTTATGAAATATTAAGACTTCTTTTTGAAACAACTAGACCTGTTTTTTGAAACATCTAGACTTCTTTATGAAACATTTTAAGACTTGTTTGTGAAACATTTAGTCTTTTTAAAACATTTAGATTTCCATCTGAAACATTTACAGACTTGTTTTTCAAACAACTAGACTTCTCTTTCAAACATTGACTTGTTTTCTGAAACATTTAGACTTATTTATGAAACATAAAAGACTTTCAATTCGGACCACCTCCCGAGCGTTCGTCGAAATGTTTGCGAAACCATGAACTAGCAACAAAAAACCATCACAAGTTTTCTCATACATCACGGTAGGCAAACATGCGTTCATTATTTGTTTGAGCAAACCATGTTGCCTAAACATTGTTGCCTTCAGTGGAGACCCGGCTTTATAAAAAAGCAAGAGCGTCGTTTATGGAGGGTTTACAAAATGTTTTTTTTCGGCGCCATTTTGAGTCTGGCGGCACTCGTAAACATTTGCAATTTCAGCTTTTAAAGTGAATTAACACGATAAACAAAGACGAGGATCAAAAGATTCGTTTCTTCAAAACATCCAGCTGCCCAAAAAATGAAAGAAAAAAAACCCCGTGGATTTCAAAAGTGAGACCCACTTAAAAAAAAGCATAAATAAAAACCTTTTAAAATATCGTTTTCTTCAGTTAGCATTTCGTGCAATTACTTTTAGCACGTTTTTAAAATTTAAAAACAATCATTTTTATAATAAATAAACATTTTAGCTGAAAAAACACTAAGTTTACATCTTACATCCATTAAGTGGAACTTTTAAGTGAGTCTTTCGTGTTTGCGGAAACATTCGCATCAACCGTACGTTTTTAAAAATAAAAACAAGAGTTTAATTAACGGGCTATTAATTTTTTGTTAAATAATCAGATACTTTTAAAATTAATTGTGGCATTAAGTTTTGAAAAAAAAATATGAGAAAGTTTTAAAAATTAACGGACCGATAACTTTAACAAATTTTCATACACTGTTAAAATTAACTGTAACATTAAGTTTTGAAAAAACAACAGATAGTTTTAAAAATTAACGGGCTGTTAACTTATTTTAAAATAATCAGATACTTTTAAAATTAACCGTGGCATTAAGTTTTGAAAAAAAAATATGAAATAAGTTTTAAAAAAATTAACAACCTTTCACAAATTTTCATATACCGTTAAAATTAACCGTGACATTAAATTTTGAAAAAAAACAGATAGTTTTAAAAATTAACGGACCGATAACTTTAACAAGTTTCCATATGCTTTTAAAATTAACCGTGCTATTAAGTTTTGAAAAAAAACTATGAGAAAGTTTTAAAAATAAACAGACCGATAACTTTAACAAATTTTTATATACTGTTAAAATTAACTGTAACATTAAGTTTTGAAAAAACACAGATAGTTTTAAAAATTAACGGGTTGTTAACTTTTTTTTAAACAATCAGATACTTTTAAAATTAACCGTGGCATTAAGTTTAAAAAAAAAATAAGAAATAAGTTTTAAAAATTAACGGACCGATAACTTTAACAAATTTCTATATATTTTTAAAATTAACTGTAACATTAAGTTTTGAAAAAAAAACAGATAGTTTTAAAAATTAATGAACCAATAACTTTAACATATTTTCATATATTTTTAATTAATCGTACCATTAAGTTTTAGAAAAAAAAAATATGAAATAAGTTTTAAAAATTAACGGACCGATAACTTAACAAATTTTCATTAATTTTTCAAATTAACTGGTCATTAACTTAAAAACAACCAGATGTTTTTTTTAAATTAACCCGTTACTTTAAAATTAACAACCAATTTTTTTTTACAAAAATCCATCGATAACGACCCGTTATCATTAATTGTAAGACAAAATCACTGGTTATGTTCTTAAAGAACGATTAAAGATAAAATAGTATCTAAAATTAAAATCGGTATACAACAACATCACGTATCTGAAACTTACGAACAACCCGTTAAAGTACAAAACCATAACTTTGCCAACAACAAAAAACACGGTTAAATTTTAACTAACAGCTTAAACTTCAGAAAGCCATGTTTAAGAAAGAAGATAAACTAGAATTAGTATCATCATCTTAGTTAAAAATTTAACCCGAGTAAATTGCGAACGCCAGTATCACCGATTAAACAGTAGTTACGAACAACCCGTTATAAAGTACGAAACATCATACAGACCTTTCTAATGAAAAAATTAAAATTTACATCCTAAAAACCAGGCAATAATTGAAGGTAAAAAAACCCTCGCAAATTATGAGACAAGTAACGGTAATTTGCACAATTTACGAACAACCCGTTAAAAGCACGAAGCAGAGCATCCTGGGAGATTAATAAATTGTTTTAATGAAAGCAAAAACCTCGTCCCATCCAGAAAAAAAAAAGAGAAAAAGGGACTCCATCTTGATGACAGTTGGTTATCAATCATTGGGTTGTGTCCTCATTTTTTTTTAAGTCTCAATCAAATACCTCTGGTTCATCATGGTGGCCTCTCTTAGTCCCCCTTCTAAATCCTCCTCCTTTTTTCCCCCATCTCCTTAAAATCCCTTCCTGGAACTTTTAATCCCTTTTTTCGCAACTTCACCAGGCGCCAGGGCGTCTGGACACGTCATCCCTTCAGCTTCTTATTTCACCTTTTTTTGCACCCCCAGATCATTGGCGCTGATAAAAATAAAAGGTGGCGGAAAAAGGGGAAGAAAGAGGAGGATGAGGGGTGTTCTCATCGTGGTATGGCCGTTGAATTAGGACGAGGGGTGGAAGCCAAGTAGGGGGCAGACGGCATGATGAAGGTGGCGCCGCCCCGAGTCACTTGGCCCACACACAGGTGCAGCTCCTTGTTTTCCCTTTCGTTTGTCCAAACATTTCAAAGGCGGGGAGCCCCTAAAAATTTAAGGAGAAGGCATTTGTATCCCCCCTCCTGCCATCATTTTTTTCCCTTTCTTTTCCTTTCTCGTCCAGGTGGTAAATCCAGACACGACAACATCCGAAATGAAACCGGAGCCACGCAGACACAAGTCCCGAGAGTGAGAAAAAAAAGACAACATTTTGTACCTTAAATAAATGTTTTAAGCTAGGAGTGACCTAGGTAGGCCTAGTCCACCTTATTTGGATAAACCGGAAACGGCAGCGCGCCGTAGGGGCGCCACGGTTCAGCCGAGACTTTGTGTTCGGGCAAAGTAACGAGATTACCCGGCGCCATTAAAAAATCTTAAAACAAAACTTGGAACGGAGCAGGAGCAGCATGCTGACCACGATATCCGAATTTAACATCGGAGCAGGGATCATCCGTAAATCACCAACTAGAAGTTTTCTGAATCTAAACCTGGTTCTACCGCCAATAGAAATTTGTATTCTTCCAAAAATCAGAAAAATTTAAAAACCTGATGAAATTAGGAGACACTCACTACGGACTGTCCATAAACCACTCGGGCTAAGTTTTCCGAGTAAAGTGGAGTTTCTGCGCCGAAACAAGTTCGCGTGATTCATGAAATCACCGAAACCTCAGAAAACCATCGCTATTCCCTAAAATCCCAAAACATTTAGTGTCACGGTCACCACTCTCAACGGAGGTAATTTTCGAAAGGCGGAGTGGGTAACGCATCCCGGTTAAGAAATCTAAATTTGTGTTCCTCCAAAAATCAGAAAAATTTAAAACTCTGGTGAAATTAGGAGACACTCGTGACGGACTGTTCATAAACCACTCGCGCTAAGTTTTCCGAGTATAGCGGAGTTTCTGCACCGAAACAAGTTCGCGTAATTCATGAAATCAGCGAAACCTCCAAAAACCATTGCTATTCCCTAAAATCCCAAAACATTTAATGTTACGGTCACCACTCTCAACGGAGGTAACTTTTGGAAACGGGAACGGGTTACACCTTCGTGGATGTTTTTTTTAAAAAAATCCAGGGATTAGCATCCCGGTTAAGAAATCTAAATTTGTGTTGTTTATGAAACCTACAAAAATCAAAAACCAGATGAAATTAGGAGACACTCGCGATGGACTGTCCATAAACGACTCGCGCTAAGTTTTTCGAGTATAGTGGAGTTTCTGCGCCGAAACAAGTCTGCGTAATTTATGAAATTGCCGAAACCTCAGTAAATCATTGTTATCCCCTATAATCCCAAAACATTTAGTGCCGTACAAAGAATTAAAATTTGAGAGAGTATGATCAAGTTGCTATTAGGTGGTCAAGGTGGTATTAGGTCATGAGTATTAGGTGGAAGCAAATACTCGCATCTTACTCATTTGGTACAATGAATGAAAAAATAAAACTACCTTCAGCTCATTCTCCGGTGAGATTTTGCTCGATGATCTTGCTCTAAATGTTACGGTCACCACTCTCAACGGAGGTGACTTTTGTAAGCGGGAGCGGGTAACGCCGTCGATTTTTTTTTTTTTTTTAAAAAGCTAGAGTTTAGCATTTATGTTAAGAAATCTAAATTTGTGTTGTTTATGAAACCTACAAAAATCCAAAAATCCTGATGAAATTATAAGACACTCGCGACGGACTTTCCATAAACCACTCGCGCTAAGTTTTTCGAGTACGAGCCCAGTTTCTGCTTCTCGTAATTTATGAAATCTCTCCGAAAACCTCAGAAACCTAATATTGTAAATTATTAACGTGTAAATTGTGAGTAAATTTAGAAAATGGGGCACGAGTCGAGCAGAAATCCTTAAATGTCACGACAGTTACGATCACGTAGAAAAAACACTAAAAATTACCTAACAGTATTGTTTACTCCCTTCTTCTTTATTATGTTTTCTTTTATGTTTTTTTACTATTTTTGGACTCTTTAGGTGTATGGGTCACAGAAACAAAAATAGAAAACTGTTTTTTTAAATTTTAGACATTGCTACGAGAAGTAGTTCGCGCAAAACCGTACCAACTTCCATTTTGCAAATCCGCGAACATTTATGTTTTTCGAATTTTTATCTACGTGTTATCAGACCTATTTTTTGATGGTGTCACAAAAACGAGACTTAATGATCAAAAATTGGCATCATTACCAAACTTTTGAAACCAAGCATTCTAAATTGCCACATTCGTACTTTACATGTATAATGAGGTTTCAACTATGGTATTAATACACTCAAAATAACACGTATCATATTTTTCTGATATCACTTTACATTCGAATTTGTGGTATGCAGTCAACACTTCTGCAACTTGTCATGGAAAAACAAGTTTGTCAAATTTATGTTTCATTTGTTCATTTTATGTTCATTTATGTTTGTCATTTTTTCCCAAATGTAATGTTTCAGCACTGAAATAATGCCATGTCCAATAAAACATTGTTGACAACATGTTCTTCCATGTTTCAGACATATCAAACACACATGACACTAACCAATAAAATGACGTCATTCTCTGAGATTTTTTATCAACTGAGCCAACCCAAATAACATCATTTTCTACAGTCTTGAACTGTTAACCAATAACATACAAAACATAACCAAAAAATGACGTCATTTTCTGAGAACTTAACTACTGATTACCAACGAAATTCAAAATTATGACGTCATTTTCTGACATACCAAATTACTGATAATTAACAAAATTAAAGCTTATGACGTCATTTTTTACAACCTTAATTTACTAGTCAACTTCCTTTCTAACAAATGACGTCATTTCTTACAATTTTGAGCTGCTAATCAACATCCTTCAAACAAATGACGTCACTTGTTGATACCTCGATTACTACTGATTATCAGCAACCATCAAACTTATGACGTCATTTTCTCACATCTTTCAACTGCTAATCAAAACTTCCTTCAAACTTATGACGTCATTTGTTGACACCTTAACTACTGATTATCAGCAACCTTCAAGTTTATGACGTCATTTTCTTACGATCTTAAACTGCTAATCAACATCCTTCAACCAACTGACGTCATTTCTGACAACCCTAATTACTGATTATCAACAACTTACAAACAAATGACGTCATTTGATGACATCCTTAAGTTGTTTTAACTACAACAGCCTTCAAACAATGACGTCATTTTTCACATTTTCAACCACTGTCAAGCAAAACCATCCTTAATGACGTCATTTTCAGACACGCTTAGCCACTGACGTCACTAAGCAACAGTTTTCAACCCCTTCATTACATCTCCCAAATGACGTCACTTCCTGTCCAGCCCGAGAGGCCCCACACCCCCTCCTCCTCACAGCATTAATGGACCAAACTTGGTTTTGACAGTGAGACACCGCAAGAGGGGGGGGGGGGGTCAAGGGTCCTTTCCCCTTTAATGAAAAGCACGATCCGCCGGCAGGTGGCGCTGGCTGGACACGTGAAAAGGTGGCACAACACACGTATCTCCCCCTTTTGTACCTTTATCGATTTCCGTCACAAGAGTGCCCCAAAATATCTGACCGCGACTCCCCCTCGTTGGTCTCTCTCTGAAAGGACCCCTCGAAGGAGGAGGAGGAGGATCCCCCTCAGAAAGGACCTCCTCTTCCTCCTTCGAGGGGTCTTTTTGGACCCCTGAGGATCCTCCCGTTCTACTGTGAGGTGAAAGAGCGCGTTGGGAGCGTTTTATTGTCTGCTTAATATCGCGTTAGATCTTCGGGCAAAATTAATATGACCATCGTTATATCGATCGGATGGATGGGACATTCATTTGTCACGCGGGGCGGAAGGTGAGAGCGCCGTAGGGGGCGCTGCTCACGAGCATCCAGCATCCACGATATCATCAAAAGATGGACACTCCATGGGGAAAAAAACTTCTACTACTCCAGCACTGAATTGACAGAAAATTTAAACCTTGTTTGGCAAATTAATTAATAGGAAACTTGGTTCGTTTTCAAAAATTATAGTTTGTGATCAGTAAATTATCAGTTTTTCGAGTTTTAGGCAAATTTAACTGCTGTTTGCTCGAATATTGACTGTTTGTTATCAAAAATTGACTGATTTTGATCCAAAATAAAGTGTTTGGGATACAAATTTGACAGTTTGGGATCGAATATTAACTGTGTGTGAACAAAAATTGACTGTTTGTGATAAAAATATAGTTTTTGATCAAAAATTGACTGTTTGTTATCATAAATGGAGTGTTTCTAATCAAATATTGACTTTTTGTGATCAGACGTTGACTTTAGTGATCAAAAATTGACTGTTTGTGATCCGAAATGGAGTTTGTTATCATAATTTGACTGTGTGTTCAAAAATGGATTGTTTGTGATCCAAAATAGAGTGATGGTGAACAAAAATTGATTGTATGTGATAGAAAATAGTTTTTGATCAAAAATTGACTGTTTGTTATAAAAAATGGAGTGTTTCTGATCAAAGATTGACTTTTTGTGATCAGACGTTGACTTTTGTGATCAAAAATTCACTGTTTGTAATCATAATTTGACTGTCTGCGTTCAAAAATGGAGTGTTTCTAATCAAATATTGACTTTTTGTGATCAGACGTTGACTTTAGTGATCAAAAATTGACTGTTTGTGATCCGAAATGGAGTTTGTTATCATAATTTGACTGTGTGTTCAAAAATGGATTGTTTGTGATCCAAAATAGAGTGATGGTGAACAAAAATTGATTGTATGTGATAGAAAATAGTTTTTGATCAAAAATTGACTGTTTGTTATAAAAAATGGAGTGTTTCTGATCAAAGATTGACTTTTTGTGATCAGACGTTGACTTTTGTGATCAAAAATTCACTGTTCGTAATCATAATTTGACTGTCTGCGTTCAAAAATGGATTGTTTGTGATAACAAATGGAATGTTTCTGATTAAAGATTGACTTTTTGTGATCAAACGTTGAATTTAGTGATCAAAAATTGACTGTTTGTGATCGGAAATGGAGTTTGTTATCATAAATTGACTGTCGGTGTTCAAAAATGGATTGTTTGTGATAGAAAATGAAGTTTGGGAACAAAAATGGAGTGTTTCTAAACAAAGATTGACTATTTGTGATCAAGAATTAACTGTTTGTTATCAAAAATGGACTGCTTTTGATCAAAATGTGACTATTTGTGATCAAAAAAGGGGAGTTTCTGATAAAAAATGAAGTGTTTATGATCAAAAATGTTCATGAGATTCATGTCTGCTTGAACAGTTTTCGATGAGTTAGAGATTTTGTCAGGTAACTTAACTGTTAAACGTGCTTTCTTAAAAACGTTTGTGATAAACACATTTCCAAAAAATGTCAACTTTTCAGTCAACGCGGATTTGCTTAAAAGTGAACAAATTTTGTGATGAATCGATGTCCTGGTCTACAAACAAAAAACGATTTCAAAATGGCAGACTTTAGAAACATTTTTTTTAAACTAAAACCAATCCGAATTTCACTGTCAAACAAAGCCTGGTTTCTTTAAAACAAATTGGGGGATAAAACGGAGACAAACTTCATTTTTTGTTTGTTTCACACACACATGACTTACAAAAAAAACTAGCACAATTTCCACATGTTCGTTATAAAAGAAGGAGGTGGCGCTGCGTTCGCTATCAATTTGTCCACTGCAGGCCCCGCCTCCTTTTTCCCCTAATTCCCTTTTGTCCTTCGGTACCAGCTCGGTGTGACCCACCCTCCCCCAGTCAAACCCTAAAACCTTAAACCCTAACCAATTCTTTTTTGTGCCCCTTCGCCAACTGCGAACATGGCTGCTGCAGGTACTTCATTAGAGAGACACGCCCACATCTCCAGAAACACGAGAAAGGACGACACCGTGCGGGATTTCCCCCTCTTCTTCCACTATTCCTCATCTCCACCCCCCAAAAAAGGGAAAAAAATGGATGACAGGTGATCTAAATTGAGGCAAATATCGATTGGAAAATTTCATACTAACCACACGTATCTTTAAAAAGAGTTGATGTCACTGTCATCTTCAGATAAAACTAGGGCCATATTTAGAACTATCATGGGACCATATGTGGCAATACATGTCCTATCACATATAAACATGTTTTGAGTCCCAATAACGAGTAGTCCCAAATAACCAGTTAATGAAGTGTAACTGGGACCATGACCCTGTGAGTTTGACCCCAGCATGAGTTTTGACCACCATTTCATCCCATTAAGTCAGCGCCACCTACACCTGCTTCCGCTTTTCAACAGATGGGGCCACCATTGTCGATGAACAATGGCACCACCAGGGGGAGTGTGTGATGAAGACGTATCTAAAAATAAAAGGAGGTGGGGGGGGGGGGAAGTCGAAAGCCAGGGGTTCGTGTTTATCCTTCGCACCTCCAAATTGCGGCCATGAATCACAGCAAAATCAACAGAAATAAAAACGGGTAGCTCAGATATGGGAGTTTAGTAACGAGCAAAAGAAGGGCCACCACCAGGAGGAGGAGGAGGAAACTCCACATAACGAACCCAAGGTGAAATGGATCGTGCTCATACAACTGAAACATCAGCATCACTTTTACACCTCGTTATTTATGGAAAGCTGAAACATTTCCTAACGAGGTTTCAAAACCCCTTTTGACCCTCTTCTCTATGTGTATGTCTTCATCAAACCCGAAAAATGTTTCGAAATACACAGAAATTGGGAAATTTGGGCGACACGAGTTTTTTTTTTAGTCAAATGCAAGACTGAAAAAAGTCACGTTTCGGATATTTCCTCATGCTTTCAGTGGCAAGAAAAAAAATGCCCGATAATTTGTAATCCAAATCTGCGTAAAGTTGAATAAAAAACACCAAAAAACGAAAAAAATCCGCGAACACTAGCCTTTTTTAGTCAACTTTTGACATCAATCGTCAAACCGTCAATCATTTCGTCACCATGGCAACGCCCCCTCAAATGGAACTCGCGAGCGTGATCAAGAACGCGGCCGTGGCAGCCGAATTAGAACGTGATTCGAGTTGCCATGGCAACCGTGGAACGAAATTTTCCGCCATACAGTATAGAACGAAAGACAGCGTTGCCATGGCGACGTCCCCTCAAATGGAACGCGCGCGCGTAATAAGAACATGGCCGTGGCCACCGAATTGGAACGCGCGATTCGAGTTGCCATGGCAACCGTGGAACGAAAACTTTGTGCCATAGCAAAAGTAGAACGAAAGACAGCGTTGCCATGGCAACGCCCCTCAAATGGAGCGCGCGCGCGCGCGTGATTGAGTTAAATAAATAAATAAGAACGCGGCCATGGCAACCGAATTGGAACGCGCGATTCGAGTTACCATGGCAACCGTGGAACGTCGATGCCGTGGTAACCATAGAACGCAGAAGGCATAGAAACCATAGAACTGCCTGAGAATTTCAGAAAAATTAGGCCATAAAATGCCCCAAAAAGACAAAACCTGGGACCCTCGAAAAGCGGTACTTAATATAATACGGTGTTTTCTCCCCCTCTCTGACATCAAGGACCTTTTAATTTAGCGCTATCAGAAGGGTCACGTGACCTCATTTTCGCGAGCGTTCGAAAAAAAAGGTCATTACCTGCAGAGGGGGTTAAAGCCCACCACCACCACCATTGAAGAGTCACGAGTGCCAATTGCAGGTTGCGCGCGCTGCCACTCGATTAAGGGCCATAACGAATGGTGAGGTCCCCAATTCTGTTCTCAGGAAGGATGTCCTTAAAACAATACATCATCCTGGTGGGACTGGTGACAATAGGGGGGAGGGGGAAAGCCCCTTCTTTCCACACAGAGAGAGAGGGGCCATTATTCAGCCATTGAACATATCAAGGGCCTAGATGAGAACGGCTGCAAATGACGGGCCGCATCAAAGGCCCCTTCGACTCCACCTCCTCCTGAAGGGGATGAAAGAGCGATGGTTAATTACAACGGACACGCCCACTTCCGGAGCCCTCAGTTTTGAGGGTTGCGGCCCTAGAGGGCGCTCCGTGTTGCGGTTTACGAGAGGAGGAGGGGGGGGGACCAATCACGTTCGAGGGACCTTAATTAATTGATGGTTATGAAGACATTGATAGCAATTTGTATTGACTTCTCAAAGGGCTACAAAATCATATAGGGCCCTTACTGTATCATGGAAAATGCCAGATATGGGCATATCAAAGAAAAGAGGAAGACAGGAAAAGGATGAAAAAAGAGGAAAAGAGGATATGCGGGGGAGAAAAATGTGGGAAGAGATCACTTTCTGACCCAATTTCCTTTCAGGAAATTCAACAAATAAGCGAAGGGATGGAAAAAAAGGGGGAAAGGGAATTTCCCAACAAACTCAAATAAGGGGAGCGAAAGAAAGGACCAAAGACGGAAGTGACGTCACACCCGTGATATCCCACGTCTTGCTTACATTAACATACAGTTGGTAGTTTTCACAGCTTCGAATCGTGTTATATTTGGTTCACCAAGATGGCCGCCTACTGAACTGACCAGGTAAAAAAAATCAATCCTCTTTCCAAATATGGCTGGGATATTCCAATATCCGGTCCAAAGTTAATCCACATCCTGTGTGAGGACAAATTAGGGCCAGGGCTGAATCTCCTCTTACCGCACTTTTCCACACGAGATGAGCTCTCGCGAGTTACTCTCGATAGCTACTCTCAGATGACTGTCCATTTGATAGTTGTTGTCAGCAGATTCAGCACATGGGGAGCATCTCAGGTTCATAATTTGTGAACTGCCATCAGACTCTCAGAGAGGCCAGGTCTTACGCGAGTTACTCTCGATAGCTACTCTCAGATGACTGTCCATTTGAAACTCATGGTTTGTATTTTGCGAGCTGCAATCAGACTCAGAGACCAGGGCTTACATGTCCACTAACAATAAAATTCGAGATAGACTGCTCTCAGACATCACGCGACATTCGCATTGGCGAGTGCATCTCGAGAGTTTTTCGCCTTAATTCTAGCTATAAATAATAATCATTATAGCTAGGGACATTTTTTCCCCCTCTTAATGTTTAGAGTATTTTATATTATTGAAAAAGTATTCCTGCACCGCCATCTTGTGTCTCTCTCCGTTTAATTAGAACCCTAATTATGCGCTATAATTAGCCAGTAACCTTTAATTAGCGACACCCGGGGTGACGCGAGAAGTGCTAACGACGCTTCCGGAAGTAGCGCGTGAAGCAATAATTAAAGTTTCATCGAAACGAACAATTAAAAACAATAAAAACACTTTTTTGATTACAGTAATTAAACGACAGTGCGTTCCATACTGATAAATCGAAACGTTTTTTAAACGCTCATGGCACCCTCTGGTGAACGTCAACGACTAAATAGACGTCACCTGAATCCTGGAGAAAATAGGTACAGTCAAAGAGCACCCTCTCAGGAATCAGGAGAGAAAACATTTATGACAACACTGTAGGCAGCTACCTGCTGTTCAACAAAAGAACTGGTTCTCTGGAAACTAACTACTCCCTTCTTTGGCCTCACCCCAGTCACTTGGAGGGGGAAAAACCCTGGCACAACTACTGGGCCTCTGTTCAAAAAAGAATACTGACAACTATCTGATGGACATAAAAACTAGACTAGTCCAGTGGGTGCTCTACAAAAGGCCCAATTTTGGGTCCTCTGTTTGAAAGGAGTAAAAAAATTTATCGATCTTCTACATCCCTGGTCACGTGACGCCAAAAAAAACTGCGCCATTTTTAAAAAACAGCTAACATTCTAATTTTTAACACGGAAAGTCGGATGCATTATTTAAAAGTTTGAAATGGGCGTATTTCTTAGAAAAAAATGGGAAATACGTTTTGGAAGAATTAAACGCTGTGTGAACATACTGTGATTCGAACACTCGCGTCACCGAATAAAAGTCATGCGATGTGGCAGTTGGACAAAAGTTTTTAAACATGACGGCAAATGCATTATTTTCAAATTTAAAGCGTGGACTTTGAGAGAAAAACAAGTTGTTTTTGTCGGAATTTTTTCAGTAACGTGACTTTACGTATAATGTGCCACGTGTTAAAAAGGTTTATGACGGATAGTTAGAAATAGTGCAGCCGAAATTTTACCTGATACGTGTCGATTGTTATCCAAAAAACGAAGGTACTCACCTAGAAAATAGAAAAATATGCATTTATTAGTTATGATATCACGGTTAGTTTGGACATTTTATCTTTAACAATTTTCAATACTGAATGAATAAGAATCAGTTTCTATAATTTTCTTTCTAACTCATTTTTCACATTATGAGCCAAATTTTCAACAAAAAAAAAACTGACTAATAAAATCAAAAACTTAATTTCATCAAATTTTCCACACAAAAAAAACAAATTTCTATTTAAAACTATTTTACAAATTTTTCCTCATTCTAAGCCCAGAACAAATTTTTCCTCATTTTAAGCCCAGAACAATTTTTAGAAATTTCTAGGGAAGTTTTCACAAAAACCACATCCATATTAACAAGTTTGCCTCTTTACAAAAACTTTTGAAAACTTCCGCAACTTTTCTTAAAAACTTGGTCTAGATTTCCATTTCTTCCTTTTTTTAAAGTATGAAATTTATTTTAAGGGACATTTTATCTTTAACAATTTTCAATACTAAATGAATAAGAACCAGTTTCTATAATTTTTTTTCTAACTCATTTTTCACATTATGAGCCAAATTTTCAACAATAAAACTGACTAATAAAATCAAAATCTTAATTTCATCAAATTTTTCACACAAAAAAACAAATTTCTATTTAAAACTTATTTTACAAATTTCTAGGGAAGTTTTCACAAAAACCACATCCATAGCCTTGAGTCTTGAGCCTTGTAAGTTTGATTCTTTTACAAAAACTTTACTTAAACTTTCGCTAAACTTTTACACAACTTTTAAAAACTTGGTCCAGATTTAAATTTCTCCTTTTTTATAAAGTACGAAATTTATTTTCAGCAAAAATTCCTTAAAATATCCCATTGTAAAAACTTTAATCAAATTTTTAAAAACTTTCCAAAATTGTCCTTATTTCCCTCTTCGTGGTACAAATTTTATGAATTCAGCATTCGCAAAATTTCCGGCATTCGCTTACTTCACAATTTATATAAAAACTTCCGCACTTAAAAAATACACTTTTCCCACATTTTCCATAAAATAAGTTTTATCAGATCAATAAAAATTTTCTTAAAAATGCTAAAATTTCCATAAATCACACATTTCTAAATCCATAGCCTAGATTGCCCAAATTTTAACCCCCCCACGAGTTAAGGCTCCTCCACCATTTCCTCATTCCCCATCTTGTCCATAGATGGCGTTAGCATCGGTACTTTCTTAAGTCGCCACTCTGTATAAACCTTAAGCCTTTTTCAGGCTAAAGGCTTAATTTTAGTGCCTTTTTACGCCTTTTTATCGTTTGTTTATATTGGTTTCTCAGTTTAGTATTCACGGGATGCCTCCATTAAACAAGCAGCTTGCCTTTTTACCTGTTCAACCCCGGGGGATTAAGAGAGAGAGAGAGGAGAAAAGAAGGAAGTAAAAAAAAGGGGAAAACAGGAGGGGAAATCCCTTTATTGGCCCTCCTGGGAAAATAAGGGGAGGGGGATGAAACCCAAAGGCAAAAACAACAACAAAAATGATGATGATGATGACATAGAAAAAGGCGTTGGCAGCTTAATTGGCCGTTACATTTACCTGTAACTAAACACCCATCGTTTACAACCTAGTTAGGATTAAGTGTCCAGAAGAGGAAGAGGGGAAAAACAGGTGTAAAAAAAGAGGGGGTTGGGATGAAGGTGTTGTTGCCTCGTGGCTCCCCCAATGTCAAAAGGGAGGCATTACGTTATTGGTCAATTAAGGCGAATTACCTGACAGGCGAGACAGGTAATAAAAAGAGGAAATGAGGAAGATGAAAAGGAAGAAGAAGAGGAAAAGGCTGATAATCGAATGGATCCGGTGGCCCCAACAAACACGGCCATTAATGATGATGATAAAAAAGAGGAGGGGAAAAACGTTTAACTGGTTAGGATTAAGGAAGAATGGGTTTAAGGGATATCTTAATCCTAACCGGGATAACTTAAGATTGCAACTGTTTGATGTTGATTGGAGGAATTAATTTGAGGATAATGTTTAATTGGTTGGGATGAGAAGTCAAGAATGATGTTACACGTTAGGATGTATATTATTCCTAACCGGGATAACTGGTTGGGATTAAGGGAGAAATAAATGCTCCATCCTAACTGAGATAACTTAGATGGAGTGTTTGACAGAATTAGTTAAGGCTAGTGTTTAACTGGTTGGGATGATGAGTTACAAATGATGCTACGGGTTCGGAATGTCTTAATCCTAACTAGGATAACTTAGCTGCTTAAAAGGTTGTTCAAGATAGAATTGCGCAAATGACTTAAGGATATCATGTAACTGGTTAGGATTAAGAGCTAAGGTGTTGTTTCTACAGGTTAGGATATCTGGATCCTAACCAGGATGGGAAATCTGAATCCTAACCAGGATGGGATATCTGGATCCTAACCAGGATGGGATAGCCGGATCCTAACCAGGATGGGATATCTGGATCCTTCCTAACCAGGATGGGATATCTGGATCCTTCCTAACCAGGATGGGATATATTAATCCTAATAAGGATAGGATATATCAATCCTAACCAGAATGGCATCTCCGGATCCTAACCAGGATAGGTTCAGCTTGTTAGAATGGGAACACCTAAACTATTCATCATCTAAGCACAAAGTTTAACTGCATGGTTGGGATTACCGGATTAATTAAGTTATCTCCATCACGGTTAGGATTTATTATTCCTAACTGTGATAAGCGCAGATAATTGATGGCAACAATTTTAATTAGTTGTGAGATTAGGAATCAAATCTACAAGTTCCCAGGTTAAGATCTGTCAATCCTAACCGTTAGAAGCCCGCATTTTCTATCTACCTTTAGACGCCATCTTGTTCCTCCCCCTCCTCCTCCTTCAATTATAAGCCCGTGGCTACCTTTGGGCGCCATTTTGCCTCCCCCTCCTCCTCGTATAATCCACCCTTATCGAGTATCGGTTTTTGGGTCAATAACACCAAACGAGGTTTATTGCCAGCTTTTAACTTCAGCAGCTTTCGCTTTCAGAAGGGGGGTCGTCATGGCGACTGAGGGGGGAGGGGTCAAGATGACCACCCTCCTCCCACTCTACCCCTATCGTACCTTGCGGCTCATTCGCCCTCTGACCCCCCAAAACCCCTCTAAACCCCGCTTGATCTCTGATATTTCTGGTTGATCGACACCTCCAGGCTTCCGTCAAATAGTTCAATTTGCACGCTTGGCACGTCCCGTCCAGGTATCCGTACAAAAGAAGCCAAAGGCGCTTCGGCTTATTGCCATGATTAGGAAACGACAGGAGCGCCACCTGACGTCTTATTAGGGAAACCTGGCAATGGGTTGACACATAAGATCAACCCATGTGTGAATATAATAAGTAACAAAAAAGGCCTATTTGAGGACATCAGAAATGGAACATACATGCCCAAATATGGCAACATTCCATGTATGACCAACCACAATGTCACATACGGGTCATCAATGACCTAAATCCTGCATAACATGACAGTAAATTTGGACTAACATGGCCTAAAAAGGAGAAATAAACAAAAAGGCTTAAAAATTAAGCCTTTATTTTTATACTGGTTGGGATTTAGAGATTTTGTACATTCTACGCTTTCGTTCATTTTTCATTCAAACGCAAAGTATGTAGTACGCAAGATGTTGGTGTTTTCGTCCCCTCAGCGGCCATCTTAAACCTGGTTAGGATGAAATGGAATTGGTCTCCTAATCCTAACCAATAAACTCATATTTGCAGAAAAATGAAAAAGAAAGTCGTTTAAAAACGTAAAAACGTTTATCTGTATTGCGGCTCAACTTGAAATATATATTTTTCAAGAGGCTCTTAAAAGAAGATGAAAAATAGAAGACACCAGCGAACACAATCGTAGAACAGACACGATTGTATAGAAGGACAAAGATGGCGGATTTAGATGAAATCCCCTGGACTAAAACCCAATTTTCAGGACAAATGTGAAGGAATATTTTGATATATCTTTTCGGTAAAAAATACAATCCAAATACCTGAAAACAAAATGGGGGAAAATTTTGAAAAGTCTGGATATAACGAAAAATAAAATTCGTTATATGCGATTTTTTGTAAATCTCCATCAACTTATGAAATTTGTAATAACTGATTTTAGTACTTTTAACAAGTTTCAAAGGTATCGAAGGATCAATACAGCGAATATACATTTTTTTGGGAAAAAACCGGACATAACGAAATGTTTTCTACTATTCGATATAACGAAAGTGAAAATTCATTATATCCGAATTTGTCGAATAATTTTCCAAATTCACTTCAACACCTAAAACCACGACTAAAACCAGTTATAACGAAATAAAAGGAATCCGGATATAAACTTAAATTTCCCAGATTCGCTACAATAAGGCTTTACCATCTTAACACCACTATATACAGTCGAACCTGTCTATCTCAAACCTGTTTATCTCGAAACCCTGTGAATCTCGAAATTTCTGGAATTCCCTATACTTTTACAATCTAAATTCAGTGTATTTTCCATGTATATCTCGTAATACGTTCTTCCAACACCTCTATTTCTCTAATTTCAAACAAGCCTCAATTTCAAAAATCGGTGTTCCTTCAATGGCTAGCACACATAAAAAATTTTGTTTGTCCAACTACAACTTCTTACAAATTTTCTTGAATCTCGAGAAAATGTCGGACAAGAAGGATTCACAGGTATTGCTAACCTTAGGAGGATAATCGAATCAAAGAGGGTTAGACGGCAAAAATCCTTAAAATGAATTTCCAAAGTTGGAAGGTATGCTAAAAAATTTGCCACTGTGATTACGTATTCCTTGAAATTAATAAAAAATGTCGTTCGTAAAGGCATTTTCTTTTAATATGTAATCATAATCAATAATGGAAAAAAATTTATACAATAGACATTTCAAACCGTTTATCTCGACATTCTAATCCTTCCCATGGAATTCGAGATAAGCAGGTTCGACTGTAATGATCCGAATTTTTTAAAAGTTTGGGTTTCAGTCAAATTAGGGCATAAAAGGAAAGTGTCTCAGGGTCGTCGTTCCTGATTCTCTCTTTTTAACCTCCCTGCATATACTCTTACTAGGGTTTTTCCCTTTCTTTATCTCATAATTAACTGGACCTGTCTGTTGCACTACCTGAAATGGACTTTCCCACTGTGGTGGAGTACTTATACAAGTAAAACCGGTTATAACAAATCTTTTCTCCAATTGAAACCAGATAACCAAAGTAGAAACTCGGATATAACGAATTGTAATTTTGCTTTTATCTTTAAGCGAGTATGTAGCGAATATGTAAATTTTATAGAAAAATCCAATTATAACGAATTTTAATTTTCTTTAAAAAAATAACGGGAGAAAATGTTTTAAAAATCCGGATTTAACGAATTATATATATTTTTATATATCATTATATCAGAATTACTTTTTAACCGGATTTAACAAATTTTGATAATGGGTTTTAAGGTATAAAAAAATAGTTTTCAATGTCAGTTTTTCAAAAAAAATCCCGTTTATAACGAATTTTTTGCATGTGCCCTTTCCTATTCGAAATCCTTTTTTTCTGCCCGTTCCTTCGGGAATAGAGAGATGGTCATCCAAGATAGTCGTCCATTAAATGACCGAAAGAATGTCTGCGGTCATCCAAAAGCTGACCACAATGGATCACGTAGGCCTATTTCAAACCCATACAAAACTACATCTTTTTTTATCTTCCCATAGATATGTCCATACCTTTTTTTTTTTCTCCCCCTCGTTCAATTTGGACGTTAGCAGAAGCGCCTTCAGCGACAAGCGCCCTCTGGGGGACACTTTGTTAACTAACGAAACGATCTTTTTTTGGTTCATTCCCCAGGGTCCTTTTTGGTCCCAAACAACTCACTCGAGGCCAGAAAATCGTGTTAAAAGGCACAAAAAAGAAGGAAGGAAATATGGGAAATAACCTAATATCAATCCAGACATGTTACGTGTAAAATTCAAAAGTTTAACACGTTCCATACATGTCTGGCCATCGTAGGGATAAATATGGCCCATACATGGTTACGAGTCCATACCTGTCCAAATATACAGTTTAACCCGGGTCAAATAGGGCATTTTGGTCCCTAAATTTGGGGTCCAGTACCTTGCATGTCCCAATTAAGCAGTAGCTCCTCCCCCTTCATCATCTTCTCAATATGGCCAGATCTAATTTACGAGTGCGTGGAGTTTTAATAAAGTGGAATCCCTGGTTGGATCTAAGTGCCATCTGTTGGTTTTAAGCCCTCCAATTTTCTAACTTTACCCCTTTTTTCTCCACCATATATTCCCCTCCCCCCCCACACCTATTGTATCGTGGGGCAGCATCAGCAGCGCCCCCTATGCCTTCTAATCCTATTTGTACTTCTCTGATTCACCCTGAAGAGGGGGGGAAGCTTATGGGAAACACTCGAAATTGGGACGGATTAACGAGGGGTTAAACATTAAACCCCCTCCCCCTCGTTAAGGGAAGCCTTGATTGTAGCTGAAACAAGTGAAAAGGTAAAACAACATGCAGATATGGAAAGCCCTTCCTCGAGAGACAACACAGTGGAAGACACGAGGAGAGAGGAAAAAAGGGGGTCAAAGGTGAAACTTCTGGTGCCACTGATAACAGACATCCCCATCCTCCTCCACCTTCTTCTTCTTCGTCACTCCGGGATTGTCAAACACGGTGGCTAGATATGGGAGTGACGTCCTATCCATGTAAGAATTTATCATTGCTTTTTTTTCATGAGGAGGCGAACACTAGCATTTTTTCGGCCAATTTTTCAATCAATTTCGTCGAACGTAACCATGGAACGAAAGAAAACGAGCCATAGCAACCATAGAACTAAAGAATGAAGCCATATCAACCGTGGAACAAGAATAAACATGCCATAGCAACCATGGAATGAAAGAAAACAAGTCATAGCAACCGTAGAGCGTAAGAATGAAGCCATGGCAACTGTGGAACGAAAATAAACAAGACATGGTGGCCACACATTTTAAGTAAACACACCATAACAACTGTAGAACGTAAGAATGAAGCCATGGCCACCATGGAACAAGAATAAGTATGCCATAGCAACCGTAGAACGAAGGAATTATACCATAGCAACCATGGAATGAAAGAAAACAAGCCATAGCAACCATAGAACAAGAATAAACACGCCATAGCAACCGTAGAACGAGGGAATTATACCATAGCAACCATGGAATAAAAGAAAAGAAGTCATAGCAACCATATAGAACTAAAGAATGAAGCCATGGCAACTGTGGAACAAGAATAAACATGTCATAGCAACCGTAGAACGAAAATTACAAGACATGGTGGCCACACATTTTCAGTAAACAAGCCGTAGCAACCGTGGAACAAGAATGAATACGCCATAGCAACCGTAGAACTAAGAAATGAAGCCATGGCAACCGTGGAAAGACAGTAAAATTGTGGTGGAATGTACTTGTCCAGGTGACATGGTGCAAGTACAACACAGTCCTATGACATTTAATGATTAAAGTAAAACACCAACTATAGTCAATTGTTTGTGTTATTTACTACCTCGATTTTAAAAGAGTCCTTCATCCCAACCTTTCATTCGCGAGTCGCCATTTTGTTTTCCGATTCCATCGCTGAATTTTATTTATCCGCCCTTTGACCTCTTTTCCCGCCCGTTTTATCTCCGCCATTAAAAACATTTACGTTGAAAATTAACGAGTGAGGAAACAAAAGGGGGTATTTTAGCCATATCTGCTCTCATTTGAGGTTTACTCCATTCAAAAATCAAGAGAAGTAACAAAACATTCGTTCCTTTCAATGTGTCATTCTCTAAAAATGTGCCCGCCGTCGCCATTTTTGCTTTTCATATATAAATTTCGTTTCGTCGCCTTCGTCAATTGAATTATTCAAACGCATCTCGTGTTGCCCCAAATTCAATTTGCGCCCTCGATCCGTGATTGACACGTCTCCAGACGCCTCGCTTTTACGCAACGTGCGTCTCTTTGGCCGCCATCTTGCGCATCATAGAAATATATATAAACAATGCGTTCAGTAATTCCTAAACATATTCAAATCTTTTTAAGCCTTTCTGCAATTGCTCATTAGATTCATTTTATTTGTAGTTAACCCTTTCAGTCACCATGACGTCATAATTCAAAATGGCGTCCATGTGTTTGCGTGTAAGTTGATTTGTTCGATGTTGATGTTTCGTGATTGGTGGCGCTGACGCGTTACGTTTCCTGTCATCGAGTTGTTAAGGTTTGCACCGAATGTCACATCGTGACGCACTTTAATCAATCATCTGCAATTAAGCGAAATTAGTAGCGATGCAACCACCAACATTTCACTCGTGGAGGAACACAAACAAAAAAAAAACAATTTCTGAGAATAGGAAACGATGTTGAAAGCCTAAATGTTGCCAAGAGACAATAGAATAAACTAGGCACACAAAAAACACAACAATGAAAAACAAGGAATCTTGTAAAACAGATGGAAAACATCAGCCAACTTAAAAAAACCAACAACCTTTTTTCCACCATTTTAAATTTTTATGTGTATAGAATAATTTAATTTATCCAAATTTAAAAGAATGGACAAATTGAAACAAACATCTTTTTGTAGCATAAGATTTTCTCAAATAGTTAAACTTCGTAAAAACCAAGATGAGCAGTTCGGTACAATTGTTTTCTAAGCTGTGACTCAGTTAAAACTTGAGTCCCTGTCTAAAAACTGAGTAAAACTTGACTATCTCAAATAGTTTGCGGTTTAATACGGTGCAAGTCCGCAAAACCCGAAAGAAGTTTCGGGCAGGTTAGTTTACTTCATCCGCACCAACTTTACAGAAACTCGTACCGATGAAATGTTTCGTACAAGCAATCAAAAGTTCACGACATGCCAAGAACATCATGACACCATAAAATTCAGTAAGGTGCTTCTATCTCAAGTTGTTCTCAAGAAACAACGATAACCAACAATTTGTGACTTCACGAGCAAACTATTTTTGGGCCCCTCAAAGCCATGATGGGGGCCCTTGTAACTGAACACGGCGAACCTCGTTTATTTGCCGTTGCACCGTGTTACCGCTGTTACCGAACTTGCACACCATACCAAAAAAGTAGTCAAAAAGCAGAATTATGGACCTCGAGAGAGGCCCCTTCAAACCTTAGGAGCCTAAGCATCGCTTACTTTTGCTACACAATAGTTACCGGCACTGGGTCTGCCATTGCACCCGTTAGCAAATATAATTATGAGAAACCTAAGTTTCACTCTCCAAAAGCCCTAATTTTAAATTTAAATTTGATTAAAGCGAGGCACAGAGGTGGACTGCGGAAAACTTGAACATCCCTGGTTTACAATTAGACCATCAACTCAAAAATTGGTAGTAAGCGTCAAGTACTCCCTAACACTTGCTTCGAGCAGACATCTGTTTTGGGTCTGTGCCGCAGCGGCCCTTGATGCCCCAGGCATCAGAACCCTTTGATTTCCCTCAGTAGCAGTTTGTATCCTTGCGCGTTAATCACGCGCACACAATATAGTCCAGAAATTGCCGATAACCGCCAGTTTGTCACATGATTTGTGCTACATACCGGACGCTCGAGGGGCATGGATCCACCTTCTCCTGGAAACACATATACATTGACTTCACGAGCACCACACAGGAACCCTCTCCCCCTCTTAAGGATTTTTTTTTTGCCTGCCTCCATACCTCCACCTCTTCTTCTTTCCTGACTCTTAATACCTCCACCTCATCTCACTTCCTGTTTTGCACCACCTCCTTACTCCTGAAGTAAGGTATATATTCGCTGTCAAAAGATGGCAAAATGATGGATTGAGATGGCAAGCACGCCAGAACAAGTCATGCGCATCGGAAAAGTGGGAGGTGTGGGGCACGATGGTTGTCATGGCAATAACCAATGGTCTTCCTCGAATTGTCGACGAGGGTCCAGGGGAATTCCCCTGACACGTCAATACCTTCCACCTCACCTTTTTATCGCGGCTCAATTTCATCGGTTTTGGTCATTTTGGTCGGTGTCACGGGTCCATATATTTGTAGGGGAAAAAAAAGGCAATTTTCCGAGGAAAAAGTTTATTTCTGAGAAAAGCCGAAATGAGCTCAAAACTCTTGGTTTATGATGTCTTGCGGACGTACGCTGACCTCTCCTCGGGGTAAACTTTAAAAGCCCCGAAAATCGTTTTATTTGCCGAAATGGACGACATTTGGAAAAGAGGGATGAAATAGGAGGGGGAAATGAAAAATGTTAGATAAAGTTGTTGAGCTTATTGCCAAACATTTTAGACGTTTGGTCCTAATAACTCCGATATGCGCATGCGCCGCCTTAGAGCCCTTACTTTGTCAGAAAACTGAATATTGTGGTCAGCTTCTTCAACTGCATTTAAGGACAACTTATATAACAATGTGCAACAACCAATCAGTGGTGAACTTTTCAGGGTGTCCGCAAGGTGTCCACTAAATTCAAAATTCAAGAATTTCAAGATTTATCCCTTAAATTTTCAAGGACCTCCTTCCCTGAATAATTATCACAATATTTAACCAAAGAGTCATTACAATTTTTCTAAAAAAAAATTAAAAAATAACTTATATTAGATTTTTCTGCTCAACTTAAATTTTCCCGACGCGGACACAAATTTCAACTTTTTCGAGTTGCCAAAAAATTCAAGCACATTTCCTGAATTTTCCTGGTTTTCAAGGTGGTTAGGCCATAAAATCATGTAGCAATTTTTAAAAATGGCAGAGAATGCATTATTCATTAACTTATTTCCCAGAAAAATGCGTGTTTTTGAACAGTTGTTGGGTTTGTGAAATTTATTTGTCTAACAGTATCGAATAGGTCTGAATTCCCCCTCCGTTTTCACGACATTATCCCCCTCTTTTCTCTCTTTCTATCTCCCTTAAATTTATGCAAATTTAGCAGGCGATGAAACAATCAAGCTCCTGTTTCGCTATTCATGAGCCTGTAATAGAAAACAAATGAGGCGAGATGACTTATTTATACGATTCTGAGCCTCATGCACAAGAGCAAAACGGGGGTGGGGGTGGAAAAAGAGGGTGGTAAAAAGCAAAGTAACGTAACATAGCCTAAGGGGCAACGGAGCGTGAGCGGCCATCTTGGGGAACCACGATATAGAGCATCGCAGACATTTACGGTCAAGTTTTTCATATTAAAACAGTCTTATAATTTATAATAAAATTTTCCCAAAAACAGTCCCTCACATTTCCAAAATAACCTAAAGTGGGCGAAACAACTATAAAACAACACCTACTTTTTTCCTAAATTTAATTTGTACTTTAAGCGGCTTGCCAGAAGTAGACAATGTTAAATGAGTCGTGTTATTGGAAGCTTAAATTTTTACCTGAATTTTGTTGGGGCCTAAAAGGCTGTTGTCGAAAGATAGGCAGTTCAAGAAGTCATCAGGTGTAAAACAATTGGCTGAAAATGAGTCCTGGGGGAACACAAATTCAAAACTTGCCCTTTTTTTCAACATCGTTTACTTTTATCGATTTCCTTTCAAACAGCAGTTTATTTTTTTGCCTCTTCTTCAAATTTCTTTCAATTTTCACTTTGTTTTTATCACCGCTTAAACCCAAATGCCGAAAGATTTCAATAAAGCTGGAAAAACTCTCGTTTTACACCGTGTCTCTATTAGTAGCCCGGTGTTTAAACTTAAAAGTACAAGAGGGACTGATGGCATACGGTAGGTAAAATCAAAATTTCATCGTGTGTTTTCTGATAATTTTGAAAAATGTATCGAACATTAAATAACGAGACCACGTACGCGGGAAGTTTTGCAGGAATAGTCGAGTAAAATTTGTACGTAATATTTGGTAAACTAAAGATAACAAGAAATTTCCCTATTAAATGAGACTGCACAGCACTGACATAATAAGGGAATTTCCCTGTAGAAGGAGGAAATAGGACTGTGCACTAGTGGTTTTCTTTTGTGGGCAACTAAATTTTGGCTAGGTGCACACTGCAAGATTTTTTCAAGTTAGATCACCCAAAACCTGTTTGTCTACAACAAAAACCTGTTTAACCAGTTTCTGGTAATAAAATCACCCAAAGAATAGAACCTGGTTCAATTATTTACTTTCTGGGGTTAAAAAGTCAACACCGCACAAGGTTCCATCCATTGAAACCACCTGAGTTTTATTTTCTTGATTAAACAGTTGTTCAGAAAATCACTAGTGGGCCTAGCCCAAAGCCTGGTTCACACTAGGCGAAAGCGGCGCAAAGTGAGCGAGCATCGTGCTCTCGCTCACGGATCACCAATTTTAGTGACAGTTCACACTTGGCGCACCTCACAAAGAGGACGCTCCTCCTAAAGGTGTCCCACACGCCAATAGCCGCCATGTATAATCTAAAAAGTGATCTCGCTCACCAAACGTGATTCCGGCAAGACCAGGAGGACTTTGATGACATTTTTGTCACGTGAAGTGATTCGGGATCACCAGGTACTGCACGTCGTCATATCCGGCCTTAGCAGACGGATTCATCGCTCGTTGTGCGCCACTTTCGCCTAGTGTGAACCAGGCTTTAAAGAGGCCAAGTTCTGCATTCCTTCACCACCACACTTCACAGCACTGGCGAGATAAGGGAATTTCCCTGTATTGAAGAAATGGGACAGGAGGAGAGGCTAGAAACACTACATACTCCCCCCCCCCTTTATCGAAACCCTTGGATACTTCTTACGAGTAAAATATTCAGTACTAATACTCTGTATCGAAACAAAAGTATCGCTACCAATAGATAGATTTCGCAAATTCCGAACGGTTAACTTACCTTAAATGTTGACCGCATGTACGCATGTCTTGTACAACGGTAAAATTCAACTTTTACATGCTAAAATCAATTTAACTGGGAATTTTAGCGTTGTACAAGTCACGCGTTCATGTGGTCAGCAATTAAGGTACCGTATTTAACGGACTATAAGACGCACCTTAATTTTTAAGCAATTTTAAAAAAAAAAAAACAAGTAGTATAAGCCGCGAATATAAGACGCACCTGAATTTTGAAGGAAATTTTTTGAAGAAAAAAGTGCATCTTATAGTAGTCTGGAAAATACGGTAAGTTGACCGTTCGGAGTTTGCTAAACTTATATTATCAGTAGTATCGCACCACCGCTAGTTAAAACACCGGCGTAGTTACTTTCTAACCACGGTCTGCGAGAAGACTTAAAAAAATGTCATCGCCATCGACACATCGCCCGGATGTCGTTCGGAATCACCGTGTTCGCGAACACAAACACTCGAAGCAAAACCTCGGTTGAATATAACTTCTTATTCCTCCATTATTACCATTATCATCGTCCGGGTTTGGTTTTTTATTATTTTTATTGAAGAAAAATAAGGTTTTCCTCCACGACGATGATGATGATGCTTACATAGTCTTTTTATTTTTTACGTCGAAACTTTCGACATTGATCCTTGGTTCGTTACACCAATTTCCACTTAGCAACTTCGCGGGGGGTCAAAACATCACCATCATCATCACTATCACCAACAATCACCAAACATGGCGGCCAAAGCTCCCCATGGCAACGCTTTTTCAAGGAAAAGGATTATGGGGGAGCCATCCAAAAAAAAAACCCTCGGCCCCCCTTCTGAGATATATCAGCTACAAAAGCTGACTTTGAAAATAAAAAAGCAGCTTTTATTAAGATGTTCACGAGTCATTATCGACCGTTCGCCATCACTGGATCATGCTTAAAAAGCTCTCAAAAACGACTTAAAAACGTGACCCCCCCATTTTGGGGGAGAGGGCTTAGGACTGTTGGTTTAGTCCAGGGCGCCATCTTTGTCCTCTTTGAGTGTTGTTTTAAAAGTCTGCTACAGTCCGAAATTAAATAATCAATATGGCTCTAAAATAACATTGTTTTAACACCAAATGTCATTTCTGTTCGAGTTGTACTCATTGTACTCGTGTCCAGTTCAAAATTCGCAATTTTTCAAGTTGCCAAAAATGCATCTGGCCCCATGTAAAAAAGTGTTCAAGTTGACCACAGGCTTAAAAACTTCACAGAAAGATCATTTGCAAACCTTGTTTCCCCATTTTTGAGCGTGACCAGCGCCCTCTGTGGGATCCCCCTGAAGTAAGGGGGAGGTGAGTGGAGTCGTTATTCGTGCAAACAATAAAATTCAACAGATTCAACGCTACATTCACGCTACATCGGTGTTTCACAATGGCTGCCCCCAATTCCGGAAGTGAGGGAATCTGACAAAAGGCAGTGAGAAGTTCTGCAACTTCCGTTTCTCGTTTCTCTTCCATTTTTATTCGTCATTTCCGCTCGCCAGTCGCAGCCAATGGCGCTGGACTTCCGTTTCGAAGGGTGGGAGGAGTTGATCCCCCCTTCTTGTTTCCTTCCTGCAAAAATATTTTTGGCCCCATCTTAAAAACACACTGACGATGTTTTCTATACATCGAAACTTGTATCGAATATTTTCCACAATCGCTTTTTTTTATTATTATGTTACTATTTCTGATACTTTGCACTATCGAAAATGGCATTTGAAGAATATGTAGTGGGATTAGCTAAAGGTCCTTGGAAGTAAACTATTGAAATTTAAAACTTTTTGTGGGTACAATTTGAGAAATTGAAAGTGTTCTTTCTTAAACATAAAACGTCATAACTTATTTGTTTACAGATTTTAAAAACTTTTTGTTTTATGCCCATTAAAGGGCATTATAAATTTCCCCAATTGGAACCACCACTTTAAAGTTAACAAAAGTTTAAATTTCAAGGACCTACTAAAGAGGTTTAGGTGTAAAATTTCCTTTTACTATGTCCCATTCATTCCCTGTGCATTTTTCTCAACTTTAAACATGATTTTAAACTAATGAAAAATGCAATTCAAACTGTGTGAAAACATGGCATCAACGGAACTCAACGGAATTGCCCAATGAGTGGCAAAACAATAATTTACTATGTCCCATGTGTTTCCAATGCATTTTTCTCAACTTTAAACATGGAACACTCCGATTTTTAACTAATAAGAAATGTAATTTAAATATTGTTAAAACAAGGCATTGTTTAACACATCCCTGAAAACATGGTTAATTATGCAACATGTACTCAACGGAACTGCCCAATGATTGGAAAAACTTAAATTTACTATGTCCCATGCGTTTCCAATGCATTTTTCTCAAGTTTAAACATGATTTTAAACTAATGAAAAATGCAATTCAAACTGTGTGAAAACATTTTATCCTTTAACACATCCCTGAAAACATGGTTCATTATGCAACATGTACGCAACGGAATTGCCCATTGAGCGACAAAACTTAAATTTACTATGTCCCATGTATTTCCAATGCATTTTTCTCAACTTTAATCATAGAACATTCTGATTTTAAACTAATGAAAAATGCAATTCTAACAGTGTGAAAACATGGCATCGTTTAACACATCTCTGAAAACAGGGTTCATTATGCAACATGTACTCAAAGGAACTGCCCATTGAGTGACAAAACTTAAATTTACTATGTCCCATGCGTTTCCGATGCATTTTTCTCAACTTTAAACACGTGCTGCTGGGGCACTTTACAAAATTTCCATATCCGATTTTCGCTCATCTCCCAATGGTCCATAAAAGCTTTCTAATTTTTGCTCCAGCATCACGTGATCATCATCAGCATCAGGAAGCTCTTAATGTCAGTCTTGCGAAGAGAGAGAGAGAGAGAGAGAAGAGTGCTCGGGGGTGCATTAAAAGGGACCAAAAAGGAAAGGGCAGAGAGAGAGGGGGTTTGTGTATAAGTTAAGACCTCCCCCCAATTCTATATTTCAGTCCGTGCTTATATTTGATAATAAAAGTGAGCAAAAGCCGCTTGGTCATTGCTCCCTTTTGGTACGCTCAACTTAACCCGAGGATGATTCAATTAAGGCCGAAGCCTCTTCAGCACACATCCATCAAAAAGCCCCTTTGCTACAGCGCCATGACATCACCGCTTTTATGCCCTTTTGTTTTGTTATTCATTCCTTGAGTCCATCCTCCTCCTCTTTGCTTTTTGCTATTCTTTTCGTCTCGTTTATTTTCATTAGCATGAAGGGAGAGAAGAGACACAAACACTCAACTCTCACCGAGTTTTGGAAAACATCAGGTTTTGGTCCATTTGCTTTCCAGAATCGAAAAGCTCACTTCCGGTTAGGGCAGGAAGAGAATGTCGAAGTTGACGTCACTCCCATGGCCAGCCAATCGGAGCAAAGGGCCTCCTACTGAAAGGGGGCACCAGAGGAGTAGGATGAGGAGGAGGAAGAGAAGTAGGAGGAGGAGGAAGAGAAGTAGGAGTAGGAGGAGGAGGAGGAGGAGGAGGAGGAGGAGGAGGAGGAGGAGGAGGATGTTCCACCACTTAATCACGTTCTGGGCAAAGAACTTTTTATACTTGTTGTGATAAGTTCATTTAATTTGTGGTCCTACCTAGGAGATTTAGGAATTCCAAGTATCTAAACATGCCCTAACTCATCACAACACAACACATCACATCACAACACAACACTTCACTTCTCCAACTTCTCCAACTCATGCAACTTAACCACAGTTGCTCAAGTCGCTTGAGCTTGAGACCGAGCTGCATCTCAAGTACCAGTGACCAGAAAAGCTCGAGACAGTGTCAAGACCTCCAAATGTGAGACCGCTCTCAAGTTTTAGCTCAACAGTGGTGAGGTCTCCACTGAAGGCAACATTCAACACTCAACATAAAACATGCAAACACCAAACAAACGAACACTTAAACGCAAACCAGAAACAGTGAATACATCAACATGTTGCTGTATGCTGAGGTGTCTCCACAAAAAGTTGAAAAAAGTTGGACAAAAATGTTGCCACTTTACTGTGCGGATTTTTAATCCCGTTCAAAAAAAGGCCGAAATAGAACATCCAGATTCAAAAATTACCCTCACTAGTAGAAAACCTATTACGGCTAATTACCATTTCCCTCATTTTGTCTAAAGTTCAGCAAATTAATTTAAGCTTTTAAAAGTTCAACCATTTTTATAGTAAATTTCCCTGACTTTTTCTCAAATATTACATTTTTCCCTGACTTTTCCAGGTCTTTCCAACCAACTTCCCTGACTATTCCAGGTTTTCCAGGTCTGGGGAACCCTGTGGATCCTTTTGTCAACAACACTTCCAAACGCCCCATTGTAGTAGGTGCAGCCAATTGGAAGGCGTCATTTTAAAAACCGGTTCAGCACATGTAGAATGACCTCAATTAACCGATTAGACTGCAGACATGTGTGGAATTTTGGGGTCTGTTTGAGAACCTTTTCTTATTTGGCATGACAATGAGGAGTGGCTCTTTTGAGGTGGGTATCCACCAAAAGAAACTTACCACACAAAAAAACATACACAACAAACATACACTTACAAACATTGATGTGTCCAGAAGTGTTTGCGAACAATGTGGGGGAAACCGATGTTTTTTGATGTTTTTTGATCGCTCGAGAGCGCTCCGGATCAAAGGAATTTACCACACATGTTTGGAAAAACATGCTGAAAACATTGTTTTAGTGTTTTTTGTGTATGTTTATATTTCTCTTGGTGGATACGTAGCTTAAGGTGTTAAGAGGGTTTCGCAAAAACAATTTATGTAAAATTTTAGTAAAAACTCTTCTATAAACCATTTTGTAAAAATTCCAAAACTTGGGCATCTAAAGCACAAAAAGGTCCAAACCCGGCAAACAATTGTTTAAATTTACAACGGAACTCTAAACTAGTCCAATCTAGTCCAAACTAGTCCAGACAGGAAAATCTGCACTGAAATGCCGCAAATCTCAAAAACCCGCGAGTGTCACTCCGCAACGATGACTTTCGACACTCCGAAGGCGCAACTAGCTCCTGACTACAGAGGGCGCTGTTGTGGCATCGCTATTAAAGCACGGAGTGTCTCGCCGTGCCTGTGACACGCAGCGACACTCCATCGGCCAGAAACTCCCGGCGGAAGTAGGTGGCGCTGCGATCGGCCCTACCTTAACCCGAAACGCACAAAAACCCAAATTCACAACTTTTCACAGAAAACTTTTTTTCAGAAGGCGTAAAATTTGTGAACTCACCCGAATTCTCAGCTCCTCCGTTGGTCTTGGGGCCACCGTCCACGACATCGGTCGCCGCACCGTCGCCCTCTACCGGCTCTGGAAAGATGACCGCCGTGTCGCTCCTGCTCAGGTACTCTCGTATTTTGATCTTCTCCTCCTCTTCTTCTTCCTCCTCTTCCTCCGCCTCTTCCTGTTCTTCCTCTTTTTCCTCCTGTTCCTTTTTCTGATCCCCGTTGGGCACTGAGGTAGCGGCGGGAAGGACCAGAGACGAGGGAGCCTCTGGTGGCGGAGGTGGGGAGCACGTGGGGGGCGGGTCACCCTCCCCCGAAGCGGATGGGGGGGGCGGGGTGTGGAAGCCCTCGCTGGAAGCACTTGACTGGCGGGGAAGATCCCTAGAAACGTCACTGGAAGGCGTGGCCTCTTCCTCCTCCGCTCCTCCCACGCTCATGGAGTCCGCCACCGATGGCGCCACCGTCGCACCGCTGTCTTCTACCGACGGAGGGCCGCTGCTCATTGGCTCAGGGCCATCCGGGTCCACGCCCACCTCGTCCGGCAGGCCATCGTGGTCAACTGAGGAAACAAACAAAAATTAAACGTGTTAAACAAAGTGGTAAAAGTAATCAAATTTATATTAAACTCCTACAACTTATTAAACAGCCTGATAAATTAACCTAACTGACAAAACTGCTGAGTATTTAGTATAATTTTAAAGTATTTGCTCAAATTTCTAAGTATTTAACTCTGTTTTTTAAAGAATTTACTCCTATTTTAAAGTATGTTATTCAATTTTAAAGCATTTTCTCCAATGTGCAAGCTTTTACTCCCATTTGCAAGCATTTGCTCCAATATTAAAGCATTTACTCCAATTTTAAATCATTTGCTCCAATGTGAAAGCATTTGCTCCAATATTAAATCATTTGCTCCAATGTGCAAGCATTTACTCCAATATCAAAGCATTTACTCCAATTTTAAATCATTTGCTCCAATGTGTAGGCATTTACTCCAATATCAAAGCATTTGCTTCAATATTAAAGCATTTACTCCAATTTTTAAATCATTTGCTCCAATTTTAAATCATTTGCTCTAATGTACAAGCATTGACTCCAATATCAAAGCATTTGCTCCAATATTAAATCATTTGCTCCAATGTGCAAGCATTTACTCCAATATCAAAGCATTTGCTCCAATATTAAATCATTTGCTCCAATATGCAAGCATTTACTACAATATCAAAGCATTTACTCCAATTTTAAATCATTTTCTCCAATGTGTAGGCATTTACTCCAATATCAAAGCATTTACTCCAATATTAAATCATTTACTCCAATGTGCAAGCATTTACTCCAATGTGCAAGCATTTACCCCAATTTTAAATCATTTACTCAAATGTGCAACCATTTACTCCAATGCCAAAGCATTTGCTCCAATTTTAAAGCATTTACTCCAATTTTTAAATCATTTGCTCCAATTTTAAATCATTTGCTCTAATGTACAAGCATTGACTCCAATATCAAAGCATTTGCTCCAATATTAAATCATTTGCTCCAATGTGCAAGCATTTACTCCAATATCAAAGCATTTGCTCCAATATTAAATCATTTGCTCCAATATGCAAGCATTTACTACAATATCAAAGCATTTGCTCCAATTTTAAATCATTTTCTCCAATGTGCAAGCATTTACCCCAATTTTAAATCATTTACTCAAATGTGCAACCATTTACTCCAATGCCAAAGCATTTGCTCCAATTTTAAATCATTAACTCCAATGCCAAAGCATTTGCTCCAATTTTAAAGCATTTGCTCCAGATTCTCAGACTGCCATGGCGTCTAAAACTTTTGGTTGACACTTGCAAAAAATGCATCGCCCACCATGTTAAATTTTGTGATTACTTTTCGAACACACGTGGTTGTTTATGACGTCATCCCGTCTCTCATATCCTAACCAATAGCAAATGGTTCCTCCTAACCAAGTTTGGCGTTTTGAAACAGAATGGGGAAGTGCTGCGATGAAAAATCAACTTGCAAAAGATGCATTGGAGTCCATGTTAAAAGCGAGTCGCCCGTGAAGCGTTGTTCCCACGACCGAGTGACTGAAGGGAGGGAGGGAGGATTCAGTGGAATCCCCTTCCGAGATTCGCATGACTGAATCTTTTATCGAATTAAGTCTCTTCTGAGCAAATGGATGTGGGTTAGGCCTAATGCGGTGCTCATTGAATCTTATACGGGTTAGGGTTGGGGACGGATGCGCTCGCGAGGGGGGGCGACGGCGCTTCCGTCCACGGATGGCGCTGTCTCCTGGCACGTGACCCCGTGAGGGGGGAGTGGGGAGGAGTTGACGTCACCCTCCACCTTCAAGGGGGGGGGGGGGAGTTCAGGAAGCCAAAGTCTCGAAAAAGGCCTAAAATTCAGACTTAGGCCTAACTTTGAAATTTGGTACAAAACACAAGAAAAAGTCCCAAACAATGGTCTAAAAACATGTTTATGCCATAAACACTTGTTTTACATGTCCTGGTCTAGCCACATACCCTCCACCTCCAAGGAGGGGGAGTTCAGGAAGCCAAAGTCTCGAAAAAAGCCTAAAATTCAGACTTAGGCCTAACTTTGAAATTTGGTACAAAACACAGGAAAAAGTCTCAAATAATGGTCTAAAAACATGTTTAGGCCATAAACACTTGTTTTACATGTCCTGGTCTAGCCACATACCCTCCACCTCCAAGGGGGGGAGTTCAGGAAGCCAAAGTCTCGAAAAAGGCCTAAAATTCAAGCCTAGGCCTAACTTTGAAATTAATACAAAACACAAGAAAAAACAGGAAAAAGTCCCAAGTTGGGATTAAAAGTGGTTCCAAACAATGGTCTAAAAACATGTTTAGGCCATAAACACTTGTTTTACATGTCCTGGTCTAGCCACATGCCACCATCTCAACTTTCAGAAGCCATTGATCAGTCAATTACCGATTTGGATGGCTTTACTCATCTCGGCTTTAATCAATTATGGAGTGTTCTGGCGAGCTTCACGCGTCATCACCAATCACACTAAAAAAACTCGCTCCCCACATCACAAAACGGACAACTCACGAAAGCAAAAATGTAACAAATTTGTTGGAAAAGAGAGACACCCAGATGTGGAAAGTGTCGGAAAGTGTGAAAACTGCATATTTGGCGAAAATGTGTAAAAAAAAACGTGATTTACGTTTACATGTACTGGAAATCTGAACATTGAAAACTCGAAATAAATTCAAATTCTCATCTTAGAATCGTTTTTGTAGTAGAAAATGATAAAGAAACATATTTAGGCATTTGTCAATAAAGAAAACAGGTTGGTGTATTTTGTGACGACAACTGTATGGTTAAGCTGGTCATTGGAAACCACAAAAAATATTGAAATTTTAACACTAAAATCTTTTACTCAACGCCAAATGATAGAAAAGCATATTTAGGCAATTGTCATCAAAGAAAACAAGTCTGTGTATTTTGTGACGACAACTGTATGGTTAAGCTGATCATGTAAAACTACAAAAAATATTGAAATTTTAACATTAAAATCTTTTACTCAACGCCAAATGAAACAAAAACATATTTAAGCAATTGTCATTTAAGAAAACGATGCAAAAATATTCTAATTTATGAATTATTAAAGAACAACTATCACGATGACTTTAAATATGGCCTCCAAGGTGTAAAATATTTCCAATATGGCTTCCCAAGACTCAATAGTATTTCTCCCATAATGCAAAGCGGTTTGTTGACCCCCGTCCCGGGCGTCGTTAACCATCAAGATTTTTTTTCAATTTCGGTTCGATTTTTAGTGGAGTCTTTTGGGAGGAGCGCCGCGACGAAAACATTAATGAAGCTATGGGAAATTAAGTGTGGATTTAAGGGGGTCTATCGATCACAACCCCCTCTATGCAAATACGGGTATAAAGAGGGGGTTAAAGTATAAAAAAAGGGTTGTAAAAATTACGGTGGCTTCTGCTCTGCTTCTTTTATGGAAGTAGAAGTAGGGGGAGGAGGAGGGGGGGGGGTCTCTTTTAGGAGCCGTGGGGGAGGGGGAAGGGGGTAAAGATGCAAAAAAAAGGCAAATAAAAACAGTGTCAGTGTCATTACCTTTAATTAATAAACTAATGACTACTTACACGCGTCAGGGGAACCCAGAGCACAGAAACAACTATTTACTCTTTAATTAAAATACACCCGAGGGACAATCGAAAAGTACAACGCCATGCACGTGACGGGGGACGATCATAAAGTGACAGGAGGAACAACGGAGAGGGGTCTTAACTTCTTAAGGTGCCCAATCTCACATTAACTCCATTTGAGGAAACTCCAAACAGAAACAGGGTTTCGCAAACCCTGTGGAGGATGCTCGCCAGATTTCTGCGACCGAGTTTCCGTAAAGTTTTGGACAAAAAATGTGTTTCCGCGAAACATTTCGGTGATCGCTCATGAAGGGGTGAAGTCCGTGGAGCAAACCTTGACCGGCAAACAGTTCCCGTGTGGACACCGGAGAAACAGCGGAGGGGCTAAGGAGTCATTCCATTCCAGATTAACTCCATTCGAAGAAACTCAAAACAGAAACACGGTTTCGCAAATATGTTTGCGATACGTGGATGCTCGCTAGATTTCTGCAACCGAGTTTCAGAAAACAGTTCCCGTGCGGACACCGGAGAGACCGGAGAAACAACGGAGGGGCATTAAGGTGTCATTCAATTTGAGTAAACTAAAACAGAAACAGGGTTTCGCAAATATGTTTGTGATACGTGGAGAATACGCTCCACATTTCTGCAATCAATTTTCTGAAAACTTTTGGCCCAAAAACGTGTTTCCGCGAAACATTTCGGTGATCGCTCAAAAGGCGATAAAGATGCGGTGAAGTCCGTGGAGTAAAATTTAACCGGCAAACAGTTCCCGTGTGGACACCGGAGAGACCGGAGAAACAACGAATAGGCCTTAAGGTGCCCCTTTTCCATTTGAGATTAACTTCATTTGAGGAAACTCCAAACACAAACAGGGTTTCGCAAATATGTTCGCGATCCGCGGAGAATGCGCTCCACATTTCTGCGACTGAATTTCAGGAAACTTTTGGCCCAAAAACATGTTTCCGCGAAACATTTCGGTGACTGCTCAAAAAGCGGTAAAGATGCGGTGTAAAGTCCGTGGAGCAAACCTTGACCGCAGAAACCTGGTGAGCAACCACATATCGCAAACACATTTACGAAACCTTGTTTCTGTTTCGTGTTTAACAGAATTAACAACTGGCGAGAACACCTCATCATAGTTCATCCCTTCCAATTGATGATGTCCTTGAACAACTAGCCAAGCTCTGTACCTTCTCAACTCTCAGGTGGCGTCTTTCTTACACACCCATTAGCTAGAAATGCTACTGATAACATCTCGAGAGGTACTCGCCTAAATTTACTCTCATGTGGACGTGGGCTGTTAAGGTGCATTTCCACATCAGAGAAACTCTCGAGTTGCTCTCGATAGCAGCCTCCGCCTGTGGTGTTAACGCTAGCGGACGACACGTAAACCTCTCTGACAGCGTCTCTCAAGACATACGAGAGCAGCTGTCGAGAGCTAGGTTGAAAATCTAGCATTTCCACATCGAGAAGACGCCAGCTGCAATATACTGAATACTTTCTGCGATTGCCAAAGTGGACACGTTTCTGAAAGAGGTTTTGAGAGTGGTTTTGAGAGTGCTCGCGAGAGTGGTCTTGAGAGTGCTTGCGAGAGTGGTCTTGAGAGTGGTCTTGAGAGTGGTCTTGAAAGTGCTCGCTAGAGTGGTCTTGAAAGTGCTCGCTAGAGTGGTCTTGAGAGTGCTTGCGAGAGTGGTCTTGAGAGTGGTCTTGAGAGTGGTCTTGAAAGTGCTCGCTAGAGTGGTCTTGAAAGTGCTCGCTAGAGTGGTCTTGAGAGTGCTCGCGAGAGTGGTCTTGAGAGTGCTCGCGAGAGTGGTCTTGAAAGTGCTCGCTAGAGTGGTCTTGAAAGTGCTCGCTGGAGTGGTCTTGAGAGTGCTCGCTGGAGTGGTCTTGAGAGTGCTCGCGAGAGCATTTTTGTTCATTTATGTAACTCGTTTGTATAAATAACTTTTTGGTCTTCCCTCGGCAATCTTACCCTGCTTTTACCTCCGCAGGCGCCCTCTATCGATTATCCCCCACTTTTTACCTTTTACCCTTTCCCCCATCATATTCAATTATGCATAAAGATGAGACCTTTTATAAAAACAACTAAAATTGGTAGTAAAAAACAAAAGCCCTCCCCTTCCTTAGTCTGAACCTGGACAGGGGGGTTAGTTGTAGGTGGCGCTCTCTACCGGATGTGGGGGGTACTCGCGGGTTAATTATCCCTCTCAAATCCAGAATGAGGCAACAAAAAAATACACAAAAAAAGTAATTAACTATTTTTTTTTTACATGAATTTTCATTTATGAAAAATCGATGAGATGTCTTTCGATTCTCTTTTCACATCATTTTGTGCCCTAAGTTTTGATCTTTTTTAAATTTGGGTCCTACAGTTTTGTAATTTTTTTTTCGGCCTTAAGGCCCCTTCACATTTGAACGTTATGCTATGCTATGTCGCCTATGTCCTGCTATGTTGGCTTATTTCTGACATAGCTTGCAGCGCCACCTATGAAAGTATACTTCTTGCACTTTCTGTGCTATTCCGATATTTCTTGCCCACTCTCTTGCTCTTTCTGTGCTATTCTGCGCTTGGCGTCTGCTAAAT
>JAQGBW010000207.1:0-53864 GCA_034698625.1 Julus scanicus | reverse complement strand
AAATTTGTGACAATTGTGACAAAGGGGTGGGGGGTGTTTAAAAAGAGGCAAAAAAGTGTGACATAATTTATGGATCATCCCTCAGTCATCCTGACTCTTGCTTTCGTGTTTGTCTATAGTCGTCTAATTCCAAGCAAATGCTGGCTCCTCTAAAAACTGACCACAACTCCTCTTCTCACTTCCTCAATTTATATTTTACCTATGATCGTGCAGGGCGTTAATTTTTTTTTTAAAAAAATACGAAAAAAATTCATAACTTAATTTTACTGCTCCCAATTTACCAGTGCCTAAAAAAATAATGGGGCTCGAACATGTACAATTAATTGAGTCTCAAAAGAAATTCAAAAATTTGATGTTGGACTGTTATTAAGCTTATTTCTAAAGAAATAGGAAGTTGTTAACATTCCACAGAACTATTTTTTATATTTCCAACATGAAAATATAAAAAATATAAAATTTGCGACAATGCCTTATGTTTGTATTGCATTCTTGTTGTTATTTTTCTATTTAGCAGTCGTGGACAGCTGCACTGTGCCTCTTTCCGCACGTCCCACTAATGGCTCTGGGTCTTTCGCATCCCAGACAATCCCTTTGAATGTCTGCGGCGATCACGGGCGTTGTATCAATCAAAAAGATGGAGGATTTCAATGTCTGTGTGACCCTGGGTACAAAGGAAAATACTGCCATGAAAGTAAGTACATTTGATGATTGCATTTTGGGCTGTACAACTTTGCCAAATGGCATTAACTTGTAAAAATAATTTGGAAAAGTGGAAATATAAATTTATAGTTATAGCAGAATCTTTTCTGGTACATATCGATTGAAACTTAAAATCGACACAATAGCAATAAATTTGGAATTACTAAAATCAAATGAAGGAAGAAAATTACATAAAGTTGGTAAATGAAAGCAGTTTACTGATTTTACATTTATAAATTTTGCAGACATAAACGATTGCCTGGATAACCAGTGCAAAAATGGTGCAACATGTGTGGATGGTACCAACTCGTTTCAGTGCATTTGTCAAAATGGATGGGAAGGAGCTGTATGCAACATAAGTAAGTGTTTCTTTTAAATAAATTTTCAATGCATATGCTCAGGTATACTCATTTCCGTTTTTAATTGAATTATTTCCTTATTTCTCAGATAAAAATGAGTGCGATCCAAATCCATGTCGTAACAGCGGCACCTGCATCGACAAAATTGCGGATTTTGCCTGCGAATGCAAACAAGGATGGAAGGGGAAGACGTGCACATTACGTAAGTCACCTATTTATTGTAGATATTTCTTTGGGTTAAAAACTTGTAATATAAAATCTACGAGGAATTGCATCAGGACTGTAAAGCCTACAGAACTTATTTTTTATTAATTTAATTGGTACTGTACATGTATTAGCGTCGCGAGCTTTCCTGCCATACAGTAGTTTTGTTCATCTGTATACAGTATCCTATACTGTATAATTCAATATACAATTTGTGTCATTATGTACATGTACATTTATGTAACGGACATGTTAACTCAGGAAAATATTTTCCAGTCAGAATAAATCTTGAAATTGAAAACTATAATTTCAATGCAATCAAATTTTAATAATTACAATTGCTTATCATTTTTTCATCATTATATTATGATTTTATAGTAATTTAAAATGCCATAATTTTGCAGAACAATTATTAAAATTGCATAATATTGCGGAATAATTACAAAAAATGAAATATAAATTACAAATTTACACATCCATCATTTGCCAGAGGTCACTAAACCAATGGCTCTCTTGAAGTGGAGGGTTTTTGAAAAGTGAGGAGTACAAAATCTGTGAAAAATCGAATTCAATTTAGTGACCTATAGCTAGCTTATCAATTGGTCGTGTAATGGATTTCGATTTTTTTTTTTTTTTATTCTTTGGATATTGTTGAACAATTTTTTGAACAATGGTCGCTGGCCCTCATTTAATAATTTCACCAGCTTCTTGGAAATTAAATTTTGTAACTTTGTGGTAAAAAAGTGGCATTTTTTTTGAGGGGAGGAGTGCTTACCTAATCTAAATAAGAAAAAAAAGTGATCTCGAAGCACCTTTTGGCTTCCTGAGTGCCTCCAGGGGTCGATATTTTGCGGTGCCTAGACGCTCAAATCAGTGCTTAGTTGGGGTCAGGGGTGTGGTTGCTCACGATGAACCCAGGGGCAAGGTCGAGACAGCTTTTCCCACTTAGTTTTGGGTGGGGAGGGTTTTGGTCATACCCTGCAGGAAGAAACCTGTTCATCAGTTTGCAGTTTGGTTAGCTCAGGTTTAGCTCAAGGGGGTCACTTAGATGAGTTTGGATGGGGGTAATGAGGGTTATAATCATTTTTGGGACTTTTTTGGCTACTGAACTGCCCTCATTTTCGACCTGTGGAGGAATGATTAAGAGACTCCCCTCTGGCTGATTGGGGACCATGAACCCCTCCTTTTTTGCCTAACTGACTTTTAAGTGTGATAAGCTGAAAGTATCCCTCTCTTGTATTTTTGAACTTAAGGTTTGCGGCTAAATTAAGTAGATCGTGGGAAGAAATCTACCAGCCAACCAGCTTAAAAAAGAAACGTGAAAAAAAACTTCTTCTTTTAAAATGTGTTTGTCCAATTTTCTGGAATTACACGTGCCAGAGCTGTTCTTTTTTTTTCTAAGAAAGTGTCGGTCGTCATTTATTTAAATTGGTCTTTGTATTGAAAACGAGCGCATGCTGCGTTGAGGTATATATACGGGCAAAGCCCAGATTAATGATTATCAGATTTTTTACGTGTAAAAAAAACTCAAATGTTGTTCACGATAAGCTTGATCGTGACAAGAACGCGTCCAAAAACAATGGTATACAATGTAACAATGCACGGCTCTGTATCACAACAGGAACTGCATCAAAAGAAACCCCCGATAATGGTTAATTTAACGATTATTTGTTATATAATAGTAATACATGCTAGAATTATTTATGAAAGGGATTCTGATCGATATGGACACTAGGGAATGATAGTCACAAATCCACATTTATTAAATCAAATTCTAAAGTTGGCCTGATATATTTAAAGCCAACTTCAAAAGAAACAAATATGGGTGTTTTATGATCCATCCTATTTGTAGATATAACAATGAATTACATTTTTTAAAAAACCTTTAAATATACATGGGCATCTAAGGATCACAATCAGTCTATACCATGCATGGAATGTCGGCTGTTGCAAACATATGGGTCGCGGTGGTGGAGGATCGAGTTTATCCAACAGGTGCACCGCCTGCGCTAACTTTCTGAAAAGATGGGCCACGAACCCATTACACATCTAATTACTCCAGCAGGACCATCACTTGCTGATGTCAGATGTAACAAACTTTTTTCAGTGGATTCGTCAATAAGCTAAACTTGGTCTACTGAGAAAAAAAGTTTGCTTCATCTGTTTTCAGCAGGTGTTGGAGGAACACGAGTTCTTTCTTGATCCATCCTGATCCTTGTTAGAATATTAATGGTGGTTCAATGCGCTGTAGTCTGTTGGTTAAACGCCTCCACTGCCGCATGTATTTGCACCATCAACGTTTCATGGTACTGATGGTAGAATCTTTGCGACCATTTCAGCTCCACATGCATGCCCCTGTGCAATCCAACAGGGCTGCCAACAACTGAAAGTTCTGCTTCCAGATTTGTGCTAACATTTTTCTTTTGACCATTAACAGGAAATAGCCACTGTGATACAGACACCTGTCACAACGGTGGAACTTGCGTCGATTTGGGTTCCTCTTACATCTGTCGTTGCTCAGATGGCTGGGAAGGAAGCACTTGTCATTTAGGTGAGATACTTGATTTTTTAATGGCAAGATTACAAAAGTTTTAGAAAATATTGTTAGATATGACCCAAATAAACAAAAACTGTAGGGGATCCGCAGTAGCTTTAACACGTGTGAAGGGGTTCTAAGCGAATTTTATGAGTTTCAATTTTTTTTTTTTAACGTTTTCTGATTTTATTCCAGCAAAAAATCCGGCTTGCAGTTCGAATCCATGCCACAATAGTGCCACTTGCGTGAACAGCGGTGATTCTTTCTCGTGCATGTGTAAAGAAGGATTCACTGGGGTCTTCTGCGAGACGAGTAAGTCCCGAGTGTTCTTTCCCCATTTTTTCTTGTTACAATACCAAAACAAAAAATTAACATGATTAGTCAATCGCACATTGCTTATTTGTGCTTCTCTTTCCATAATACTAGACATCAACGATTGTAACCCATATCCGTGCTACAATGGTGGCAAGTGCATCGACGGCGTGAATTGGTTTCGCTGCGAGTGCACCACTGGATTTGCTGGCCCCGATTGCCGCATCAATGTAAATGAGTGTGCTTCTTCGCCCTGTGCTTACGGCAGCACTTGCATTGACGGCATCGGCAACTACCAGTGCCTTTGTCCTCCAGCCCGCACGGGCAAGCGATGCGAGCAGGTTATGCCTGCCCAGGAAACGCTCTACCATGTGGGCCAACTGTGCGTATGGGACAACCACATCCACCGCGACAACAGCAGCTGGTTCGAGGATTGCAACAAATGCCAGTGTCATGCTGGTGAAACATCTTGCTCAAAAGTAAGTATTGGTATTTGGCTGAGATGCTAAATTAAAACTGAGGTCAATTAATACAGCTTTCTTTTGATATTTTATTAACGTCGCATTTATTTCTACCAATTTCAGTTGTGGTGTGGGCCCCAGACATGTTGGCATGACACAAACACAACGAATGTGCGTGTTGACAAGCCTTGTCCTAAAACGCAGACGTGTGTGCAGACGTCGCCACTGTGTTTCTCCCCACCATGTCTACCCACCTGGGAATGCAGGACGAGAGACCAGAGGGAGCCAGCAGTGATCGCTGCCCCCACCAATCATTGCATCCCCAATGAGGCCGTCACGGGCCCCAACTGTGCTCAGATGGCAATACGTGTCGACCAAGGAGCTGCGCCAAAGGTAAGATTATCATAAGTTAACGAAAGGCACACCGATGTGGTAAAGCCGACAAATTCATGGGTAATCGGAGCATGAGGAAATTGCGGCAAAAAATGATGCAACTGTCAATTTCGAAGAAAAATAAAATTGTTTTTCTGGCAGGGCTTATCTTCGGACACTCTCTGTCGCAGCTTGCGCCAACTTCTAGTCCTTCATGGGCCAATTGTCAAAGAGCCCATTGTAATAGTGCTCCTGTGCGGTCTTCACAAAAGGATGGAGAACACCTTGCTTATGACCGTGGTGAGCGGAGAAACTTATATTTGTTTTTGTATTTGGAAGCTTGGATAGTGGATCACAAGTTAACTTATGGAACCACTTTATTTCAGTCTATTCAGGGTGACGTTGAGGAGGCAGGGCGCACTTTCCTCGTCGAAGACGTAGTTCGCGTCCTTCAGGAATCGACGGTAGGAAAATCTGCCAACGATTCCCTCATTCCAGGCATTTTGGAAGTGAAAATGGAGCTGAATTCTGAGGAGATGTATGCAAAAGGCAAGTTCTTACAAGGTCCTCGTGGATTTCTTTTTACTCTTGTGGATATCGTTTGTTTAAAACTTTGCACTTGACATTGCAGGTAATGGCGTTGCCGGAACAGCAGCGGCAGTGGTGGTCACCTTGATTGTAATGGGTGCAGTAACAGCCGCACTGCTATGGTACTACTACTGGAGACACAGAAAGCCCCTGGAGGGAGAAGGCGAAGGGGCGGTTGGCGAGAACGTATTTGTGCACTCCAATAAGTTGCAGGACAATAGTGGCAGCGGCACTGCTGCAGGTGGTGCTACCGACGAAAAGTCGAATAACCAAAATGAGGAGAACTTGAGGAGGTACCGAAACCCCCTACTTGCAAAAGACAATGCGATCGTGGGACACAGCCATAGTGGCAGTGCAGCAGCAGTTAGCCATGGGCCTACATCCTCTGCCTCTTCCTCAACCAAAGAGATTTCTGAAATGGTGGAAATTGATATAGGGGAAAGCAGCGGCGCGGCTGCGGACATCCCCAATAACATATACAAGGCCAAGTCGACAGAATTGTGCAAAAATACGACTCCGTTGGATGATGCAAATTCGTCGAAGGATTTCCAGAAAAACTTTAGCCTCAAAGTGTCGCCGATTCAAAGGACGCTACAGCTAGTGGACAAGGAAGTGATTGTGTAGCGACCGGTTTGCCACATTTGCATGGCACAAATTGCTTCCCATTTACCGGAAGTTCGTCATTTTAATAGGATACAAATATATATTCGACATTTTATAAAAATTATGAAGAGAAATGTGCAATTGTGATTTGGAAGTATTCCTCCTGAGCCCCGGATTCGACCTGCTGGATATTTATACAACTATTTGGCAGTGCTACCCAACAAGATGAAACCATCCATGAAGTTTCACTGGCAACGCGACAAACACATAGCTAGCACAAGATTTAAAATTATGCAAAAGTCCATGGTAACTCCCATGGTACACTTATTTACCATGCATTGCAATTGCGTTTTCTGGTGTGGCCAAAGAATTATCGCAGTATATTCCGAGGTGAGTTAGCTTGCAAAGTCTAGTAGCAGGATGCGTGTACTAAACGCTAGTCAATGCAGTGACTACACAGTCAACACTTGAATAATCCGAGAGACGGGGGACGCGTTGTCTAATAAATTAGCAATATCATTTTATATCTTCAAACAGGAAAAGAAGATACGAATACGAGGAAAAATAACATTTGGAAGTTGCGTAAATTTTCAGTACTAGCTAGTTAAAAGATATAACAAAGCAAGCACAGGTAAATTTTACAGTACTTTTTTTTTTAAATATTGTATATTTTGAATTATTGTACTGTATAGTAGTGAAATGAAAATTTAATTTTCAAAAATTTCAATTCGGACTAATGCATGCCTATATTGATTTTACAAATTCAATAGAATTTGCCCTCTCGACAACAGAGACTGCAACTAGATAGCGTATAGTACAGTAATGCCACCTGTTGGGAAGGTGAATGTAATTATCATGTCTTGCCTCGACAACTATTTTTGTGCGAATTCGATGCTTTTGCCAACAGCTAAACCTTGGTGGTAAGTTCCCCCAACTGTATTTTCAATATTTCGTTTAGAAAAAAATGTACAATTATTTAACTGTTATTTATAAGATAATTAACTCTGCTTTTTTCTCATTGAAATATGCCCCATTTAGTTAAAAAAAAATGTCAAAATTAACCAAATAAATGCAAATGCTGCATGGGTGTCACAGATTACAGCTTTGCCACACAAAGCCATGTTTTAACAGTTTAGGTTTTGGTCAAAGCTTGAAATACCATAAACATTTCCATATTTAGAGATTGATTCCTCGACTGTTGACCCTTTGTAAAAATCCATACCTCTGCGTTAAAGACACTTGATTGTGAGGTGTAAATATTTATTTATTATGTGCTTATAATCAATTCTGTTATGCCCTGTACATGCCAATATTAACGGAACAACGTATGCAAAGGACCCATCGCATAAAATCAGTAAAAAGGGAATTAATCATCAATTTCTATTTTCATTAATAGTATTACAACCATAAATTAATTTCAAATCGAATAGTACTTAAAATGGAATATATCACATAAAAGGGCGAATTGTTTCGTACGTGATAAGTTGATCTCATCATTTCCCTTTATTTATAAGCCGAGGTCGACAGTTAGGTGCTTTTAAAAAGCCATACTTGTATCTGCAGTGATATTACAATTTTGAAAATAATGTTGATATGTGAAATATAAATTGAAATGTATAAATTCTCCCAATCAAAGAATTACATACATGCATCTTGCCTGCAAAGTGTCACATTGGAGCAAGAAATTAAACTTTTTCTATGTCCTATTTACCCAAATTGATACCCCTATTCGCCAGTATAGTACCAGTGTGTAAATTTAAAACCTGTTGGAGTTATTTGAAAATAGGAACTTAATTGGCAATTTGGCGCCATTTTAAAATTCCATTTTTGATTCTATAAACGCGTCCCAATTGGGAGGGAGGAATAAAAAAAGACATCCAAACGCGAAATAAGTCTTATTGTGTAAATATGTAAGTAGGTGAGTTGACGTGATATCTACATGTATGTACCAATGCTTCATACTTTTATATCTTAAAAAATAAAATGTACTGTACCAAAAACTGTTCTACATAAAATGTACATTATGAGCAAACCTCATCTAGCATGCATATAAGCACACAGTTACGATCAAGATTTTATTTGATTAGATTAATTATAGTTAGACCGACCAATGAAATTTCTAGAATTTCACACCTGAAGGGTGCTTCCGGTCAAATTTAAAAGAATTTTTTTCCCGCCAAATTTCGCAAAGCATGACGAAATGTTGCATTCTCTAAACATAAGGATTTTATTTTACTTTTTGACATTTCACCGGTGTGTTGTGTTTTATAAAATCGTAGATATCTCTCAAAAGAGTGAAAATCTCGCTGAAAGAGTGGAAAAAATGGATGATTTTACTTGGATTTATTTGAAGTTGACCCTGATGATAACAATTGGAATAACTGCAAGATTCGTCTATACTTCAATACCCATTGTAAGTAAACGAAATTTTAGTCTACGTACAATGTAACTAATTATCCACTAACTTGTATAACTATCTTAACTCTAAACAAGTGTATCAATATGTCTATCATATATATGTTACAAATTTGATGTACATGTATAATTTATTACTAGTTATATCAAAAACATTCAAAATCAAAATGGTTAAGGTAATTAAGATAATTTTCATATTGTAGTCTCATATTAGTTTCATATTAAGTCTCAACGAGCTTAATGTAGTTTGAATTAGTTTATTTATTCCAGTTGTAAAATCTAAAGCAATATATTAATTGATCTCATTGAAAATTTAACAAATGCCACTTCTATTATGAAAAACAAAATTTCTTTTTTTTAAATTGAACCATTTATGCATTTGTGAATTTTCGGTGGTAAAAAGGACACAATTGAGCGTTTTGTGCAGAAAGTGCATGAATCAAAACACTATACGTATTTAAATACTAGGTTTGGATCAAAAGAATCCTTACAAATTGTACTTTGAAAAACTTAACAATTTGTGTAGGCCTACACTGTATATTCTTGTAAATAGGCATAATATCAAGAAATTGAACTCTACATTGGTGGCGTCATAAAATAGATGCACGGAACATTTGGAAAATTAATGTTTTCATTCATTATGATCGATCAGGTGATTGGAATGATCAAAACTAGTTTGACTGCCTGATACGCATTTTTAGATTTTAAAGCGCTAATTCTCAAACTTGGAAGCTTTATTAGCCATAAACCAAGTCATGCCAAACAACATTCCTGTTGGGCTCATGACATCTTTTCTGGTCAGGTACTTTCGCACCTCTGGGATTCCCATTTCTATGACTTCTATGAATTCCCCTTCACTGTAGATGCCTCCTCCTGCTCCCACCTTCATCTCGTCAGTCACTTCTGCATAGAACATACTTTGGCGATCGCCCATTATTCCAACGTTACCCCTGAAGTGATAAAAATATTTTTGTTTGAGAATTTATCTGTTAATTTTTAAGATTAAGAAAAGCTTGCTTTCAACATGCAACTTCTCCCAATTTTGTGCATATTGCGAAGAACAACATGAAATATGATGAAAAATTTAAACATAACTGTATTAAATTGCTTATTAAATTTACCTAACTTTGACAACTAACTCCAACGAAGAAACGGGCACGTCGTAACCGCATTCTTCTAGAACTTCCTGCCGCGCAATCTCTTCTAAAGACAATTTTTTGTCCACAATCCCAGCACATAACTCTATGGTTATTCCTTCACTTCCAGGATACTTGGTCAAGTCAATCGTGCCTTGCTTATCCTCAACAGGTATCGCAGAAAAATGAACGGCTAAATTAATCACACAAAAAAAACCGTTTTTTTCGCTTGCATCAAACTCAAATATTAGAAATAATACTGATTTTTTTCTGCTGAAATATTTTCATTGAATTTTGTGACACTTTAATCTTGTTTCAGTAACTGTGCATAGAATATTGTGACTGAGTTTTTACGTTTGAGGCTTTAGTATGCTTGAGGGATAAAATATTTTTAAGCAGAATAAAATCTCAAAGATAGAGAATCTCCAAAAACACTAAACGATTTGGAGAGATTTAACCATGCATCTTATGAAATAAAATTAATCGCCCACCTGGACGATATTGCTTCACCAGTATTAACATCTTCCTCGAAACATTAAATATGATGATGGATACACTGTGGGTAAAAGTTGGGTAATAACATGTATTGAAATCCTAAAGAACTTTTACAGAATAGCTTATGATTTCAATATATTAGTATTAATATTCCGAGGCATAATTACCTACTATGACTCTGGACTACATCCCAAATTTTAGAAATGCCATTCTAGAGAAAATGAGTAGAAAGCGAACCAGAGCAGTTAAAAAAAAAGGCTTTGAAAGGAATTGATAAAAAACCCTCGAGTTTATAGTCAAAACTCAGTAGTTTAAATTCTTTGGTTTCATGCATGGACACAATAAGAAAGATAACAAGAACAAATTATTCAACAATCAATAACGAGTAGAATAATTTATATATCTATGGCACAAATTAATGCAGAATGAACAATACAAAAGATTGAAATGAGTCTAATAGGTCAGATGAAACGACTTGTTCATAGTTCTGATTTTTTAATCAGCCATGCATGCATGAAAATTACATCGACCTGAATTATCGAAACTAACAAAGGTTCACACTTGTGAGACCACAACAGGACAGTACGGTGATATTTTACTATTTTGTAGCAATTGATTTAATTATCTGATATCCTTACGTTGATTCATGGTTTACTAATGTTAGGCCTCGTACAGCACATGCATGATCATGCATGCAATGAATTACTATGATTAGAGAGGGGATTGGTATAATCGAAGCCAACTTGTAAATACCATTACAAATAATCATACCTGTTTATAACAGAGGCGTAGAGGCTTAACAAAATTGGATTTAGGGCATTCTGTTACTTTGAAATCCGTTATTTCGTCCATGTTATAAACTGCAAGTTGAAAATGAAATCGACTCGTGTAATGCAGACGACTGATGTCTATACGACGCTGCGACTTCTGATGTTATTTTAATTGGTTGTCATAGCAACCAATGATGCTGCATTACTTGCAGAAATGACCTCATGGACATTTCATAACATATATGCAAAAGAAATATTTTATTTCATAAAAAAAAGAATTGCATACAAACGCCAAATCAAAATGTGCAATAAAATAATAACAATTGCATACACTTCAAAGCTACTTTATATATTTATATTCATTTCCCAATTCCAACTCGTATAGCCTATACCAAGAATTATTACAGTTTTTAGAAATTATTTTAATGGTTAAGTTTTAATCATTCACCAGGGATAGGACATTTTTGTTACATTTTACATATATATTTTTTTTAACAAGCAGTTTGCAAGAATTAATCCAACTTGTCAGGCACTCACAAGGACAAATCGAGCGTTTTCATCTAAAAGATTACTGTTTACCATTAGAATAATTTCAAAAATTAAACCGCAAAAGATTAAGGGGTAGGAGCTATAGCGTCAGTTTGTTTTAAGACTAGGTACTTATCTTTAAAGTTTTCGGAATGCACTTTTCACCGATTAATCCCAAATTACTTTCACAAATATCACGTTTGTTTATGGGAACATTTGCTGCCAATAAGATTACTTGGACGAATGATAATCCCTTAATTCCCTCAATTTTAAATTCAATGCCATCTTATAATTAATATAGACAATTATTCCACAACGCCAGCCATAATCAAGCGATTTTTAAGACTTATTTTGTAGCTTTAGTGTGGTAGATCTGGTGCATTAGCGAGGAAAAATGGCCAATCTCACATCTCATCATCCAATCCCAAATCTTCTTCAGGGAAATCTCCGACTGTAACTACCTGGGGCTTCACAAATGCACCATACTTTGCTGGGCACACGAAATACACTTTGCCATCTACACTGCCATCGTTCTTGCCTAAGGGCTCGTCGTATTGAATCCCAACCCACATGCCTGTCTTGAAATGTGTTTTACCTTTAAAGTAAAAGCGGAATGTAAGAGGACACTTAAATCGAAAAAAGTACTCAACAATAGATTTGGTTGGAGTTTGGTTATAACTCAATTTCTTACCTACAAACTTGACTTCTCCTCTCTTGGAAGGCTGCCCAGGTAAGGCAACCTCGCATCTATTCCCGACTAATATTTCCTTCGCAAGGGCTTCTTCTTTATCTTCTTCAATCTTTTCATTCTTCCTTGCTTGCTCTTCTGCATCGGCATCGGAATATTTCCCTAATTTGTTGCGCATTAGGTAAGCTCGCACGGTGTCTGTGATATTAGATAAAAGACAGATGCTGAGAGGTTTTTCATTGCATATCCATCAACATTTAAAACATCCAGGATGCTACAATTGACAGGTTCCTACCATTCCTCTTTGAGTATTCTTCTTCAGTTAGAGTTTGCTTTTCTACTTTCGATAAGTCTCCAAACTCGTCCAGACTTGCACCCTTTCCAATCACCTGAAATATGATGTCATAAAAAGAATTTCAAAATGCATTGTACTGTACATACATTTGATTTGCGATATTGAATTGAATGTTTAATTTTCTCTACAACGAATTCTTATATTATATTGAATTTATATATTTATATATCTTAATATCTGATTTTTAAGATTTTGACTTCAAATAAATTATAATCTGTATATCCACTCCAAATTTTAAAATGCAGTTAGTTTGAAGGATTTCGGATGTACTTGTAGCCCAAAACTTTGCTATTCCTCTGCAAACCAAATGTTTATTTCCAATCCAAAACCTACAGTTCTATTTTAAGCCACTTACGTGAAGCCTCATTCCATCATCTGCTGGAAATGATCCTAAAAGAGCTTCATCGTCATTGATGCTCGCTACGAGGACATTGCTCTTATCGTACAATTCAAGTCTCATAGTCAATGGAGATATCCCAGTCACCAATTCCAGTCTACCCTGAAAATTTAAAAGAGAAAATCAAAGGCTGCATATGTGTGATAAAGACGTGCACCTCATCTTTATCTATTTAATACTGCATGTTACGTATATGTACGCGCATATTACACAATTACGAATTTCTCCAACAGTTTATTACAATATATATACTACATTTGTACATCACTTATTTCGCGTCAAACGATGCAAAATCACATATTAATACTTACTTTTAGGTCTGCTATTTTTGTGGCCTTCTGGAGTCTTTGCTCTGAATAACATTCATTTAAGCTATTCGTTACCATCAGGGTGACGCTATTTTGCGTTATGACATGAATCGTTTCTCCGCTCATTTTAAAAAGACGAGAATTGTAAAGTCAAAATAACGAAAAGTTCGGTTTAGTATATTCATGAACCACAATCAACAGTGATGTGTTTGTGACAAGTCCGGTGTTCCTGTATACCACATGACGTAATGAAGGAAGTCTTTTGACAAAAGCGTTTTAGCGGATTTTCCACCCTATATTTTTCGGGTAGCCCTCGCGCTTCTCATTTTATTTTTGTGAAAATAAAATGGCCGATGAGCTGGAGTGGATGTTGTCCGAAGATGGATGTATCAATGTTAACGATTGCATTTCTAGCGTAATATATCATCCAACTCTTAATGTGATTTTAGTAATAACCAAGGAATCCTCTGTCAAAGTATTAGATGTATGTGCGGGAATTCTGCTGCAAAACTGCACCCTTTCCGGTAAGTGTACGGGGCTGTGGGTGGCAACGAAGGAACCATACGTGCAACATTTGGTTTCTGTTGGTTTCTTTGGAAAACGCAAATAAAACCTGAATTATGAAATAATTTGCGTTTTGGGTGTGACCGCATAGGTGCTCAGCTGATGTTATAGAGTTACAGGCGATTGCAAAGCCCATCGCGGACGAGTGTTTTTTACTCTTTTTCTTTTTTTTTTCCCTGCGGGGCTTTTCATGCCAACATTTGTTAACCCTACTTTTCATATTGTACAAAAGCATGCTTTTAGCGGGTATTGCATTGTTAGTCATTGTAATTAATCGTTGGTAACGTTGAGAATTGCAGACTCATAGATCGATATATTATTCCTGCGGTTATCATAACTGATGGACTCCCACCCCAGCATGGTGTGACTAGATTTTGAAGTTTCATTATCACTCGGTCACATGTGCCAGGCAGTTTTTAATAGGTGAATTGCAATAAGCGAAAATAGTGAAAATGCGAAGTATATCTACGGTTTTTATCTTATACTCCAAATTTGCCAACCGTGTAAATTGTTATGCATGTCGGCGATTGTTTATTTATTTGAATTTACCAAATGACTCGATCGCCAGCTTAACTTTTATTGCGAAATCGTGAATACGCACTTGAGCAATCTGTTAAGGGGATTTATTTGAATTAAGCGCTTAACTCCTTGCATTTCTTGGCTCCGACTTGAACACTCCTCTGTAGTAGTGTGTTTACAAGATTTTTTTTTAAATATATCATACCATGAATATTATAAAACAGCGTGAAAAAATAATTTTGAATTACTTTCCTGGTGTTTAATTATATTGACATGGTAGATAAGGTGTTCTGAACTAGAAATTAATTTCTATTGATTAGATTATAAACAATTGAGATAAGATTATGATCTTTCTGTCTCGAAATATGCCACTAACAGACTACTTTCGTTTTTTAAGCATGCAAATTAAATGGCCAATTCCATGTTTTTCTCAGAAAATGTTACCAGCTGGGTGGAATAAATGAGCAAGCATGTGGCATGAGCTCTTTGAAACATGGTATTTAATGCATATGACCAATTCATAAGATTCAGTAGTTGGGTTGGGTGGAAAAACTAGCCTGGTTGAGCAGAAAAGTCCTGGAGGAAACACTTAAATTGCTTTAATTAAGGGGAAAGTAATACGAGAAGTTTAATGCACTTTTATGATACTCGTATGCAAACAGCAAAACATTTCAAAAAAGTAAATAAAGTTCTTTGTTCTTTATGTTCTTGCTGAACCTGCACAACTGAAGGGTTTGAGAATTTTATTAAATATGATAATTGTTTCCAAACATTCTAAATAATGCCTCTGTCATTTCAAATTATGTTTAACCAAAATAAAGTTAAATTTTTGTTTAAGATATTTTTGTATATTACTATTTATACCTAGGATTTGATTATGAAATTCTCAAACGTTACTATTGTTTGTCCAATTGGTTTAGGTACATAAAACTGTGGCCAGCCATCATACATGAAAAATTGTGGCTTGGAACTTTAGTTCATGTGTCATGTGTACTCTTTCGAAATATCAAAGGGTCTGAAATAGCCAAATTAAAAATCCGATTTTATTTCTTTTTTTTTTTAGCTTGTTACAAGTCTCAGGTTTCCTGTACATACATTCCTGGACACGACAAAGTATTGTTCACAGATGGCAAATCTGTAGGATTAAGAAGGGATCACAATGGAGTCCTGCTACTGGACACCATACTTCAGACGAGGGCCAGTTCGCCAAATGATGTCGTCAGGATTGAGTTTCTGCTATCAGAGGTGATTACAACTCATTTTTTGATTATTCAAAACATGGTGGGGCTTCTTATTATAATATGAAAAAAAGTAGTCCTAATAAACCCACTTATTTGTCACTGCGAGTGCTCTCCATAATTGGAAAATTATGATCTCTTTGTCGGTCTTTGATAATCAAAGAATTTAAATAATATGATTTTTTTTTTTTTTTTTTTTTTTTTTTCCTAAATGTTTATTTCCCGCAAGGGGGAATGCGCAGCTTATGAAATAATATGATTGACCTCATACAATATTTTGGTGTTACACTGATAGTCCCTGTTTGCGACCAATGTACAATGAATTGAGAATTATCAAGTGAGGTTGAGAATAAAGTTCCCTTAATAATTGAAATCACAGATAAACTGCAAAATAAATGACAATGGGCCTTCAGAAAATTATTTCATGATTAAAGGTACCTAATGTACTCATTGAGGTAACTACAATTAGGCACTTGTTTTATAATGTCATCCTGAATGTGGATGACTATTTTCAAGGGGGAAAGTCTTAAAACCTCCAATAAACAAACACTGTTGGAAGTTTATTTTTCCAATTTATCAATTTTGTTTTGTTTAATGAATTTGAAATTAAATCATTAGTCAAGTACAATGTGCGTAGTTCTTTGGTAATACTGTCATTCAATTTGGGTTAATTTTAATTGTTGTCTAGTCGATCAGGTAAGACAATTTGGAGCAACAAATTAAAACTGCTGGAATATTTTTATTTTTTAAAGGAGCTGAATCAAATATCCATTTTCATATTTTGTACGAGATAACGGGAGGACTTAAATATTTTATCCTGCATAATGGTTTATGGAACCCCTTACATATTTCTAGTATAGCACGAGTAGTAGCTTATAGAGTATGCAATATTTTAGTTTTTCACGGAACACCACTTTAGGAAACGCTGTGTTAAATAAATGGAAAATTTGGGTTGGATATCTCTAAAAGCTTTGCTTCTTTTTGAATGACTTAAACCACTTAAAGATTAGAAACAATCAGATTCAGGTTAAGGAATTAAGATTTGCGAAATTTAAGAAAAGAAAATGTGTTCAATTGCCAGTATATTGGAAGCTTCTGAATAACTTTTACAATAAACACCACTTTAAATTTTCAACTATTTTTGTCCTTAACGTCATTAAAGAATGGTTTATTAAATATATTTCGCTTCTGGAAGTTATTACTGACATTTGATAATTTTTGTTTTTCATTATCGTTTTTAAGGCTGTGCAGCTGTTAAGATGTTTACAAGAATTGGAAGTATTGGGCAGCGACCAAACAGATGAAGTTCGAGCCGAATTGGAAAGTAAAATAGCTAAGAGTGAAGTACTGGCTAATGGAAATCATAAGGTTGTAAAGGTATGTTGGCAATTTGTTTTCCCGGGTCTAGGATTGCTTTCAAGGAAATGCTGGAGTCAACTGATACAATTTTGCTTTTTTGTTACAGTGGTGCACTGTGTGCTTAGAACTTCCCCATAATATCTTGAAGGCAGTTTTTTCGAGTTTGGTACACGAATTAAAGAGGCTCAACCGATCCGTGCCTTCTTTGTCCATTGCTTCGGCTGTCAGTGAACGCCTGAATTCCCTCCTTCCGTCTACCGGTGCTCCCGATTTAGGCTCCAATGGGGTGGGCACTGTGGATCGCTCCCTCATGTTTAGTGAAATGGCAAGGAGGGAAACGTTTGGAAAATGGCCTCACATGAATTACAAGCAAGTGTCTTGTTTTGGTTTATCACACTACTATTCTGCACTTGCCTGAAGCCTTCATTTGCTTGCTTTTACTTATTTTAGATGGGCGCTTCCGGATCAAATGGCCCAAGCTGGATTTTATCATCAATCGAATTCGACCGGCGATGATCGGGCCATGTGTTTCACTTGTAGTATTTGTCTGGTCTGTTGGGAGCCAACGGACGAACCTTGGTATGTGTCATTGCGTTCATTTTGACTCGAAATTCTATTTTCAAAATGCAATAAAATAAAAATTAAAATTAAATATATCATGCAGAAATTATTTTCATCACCTGTCATGATTTCAAAGTTCTCCCCAAGAATTATGCAAATAATTAACCAATCACGTGAGACCCTCATCTACATCAAATAAATGGATTTGGTTAAACCATTTTTGTGTATTTCTCATTCCTTGTATAGGTCTGAACATGAGCGCCATTCACCTTCATGTCCCTTTGTGAAAGGGGAGTACACCCAGAACGTTCCCCTATCAGGTATTTTCCCCTCCGAAAGGCAGTTGATTTGCATTCAATGGCTTCATGTTTTAATTTATATTAACTGCTAATTGTAACTACAGAACTGATGTCGCCATTTTTTTTTCTCCAAAGTTACGAATGCCACAAGTCCAGCAATTTTACACTCGGACCGCCTGGAAAAATTTGGCTGCAGTAGTGTTTCAACTTGCCCTGATTTAGTGGCAACATCCACTGAAAATGGAAGCATAGTTGTGTGGAATATTGCACGATCCCTAAAGGCAATGTGACTTTTTGAGTTTTCAATGAATGGTTTCAACTCCAATAGCGATTCCGATTTTGGTGACTTAGTTTTTTCTCGTTTGCAGAAGGAATTCCAATTTAGGATCAACCTTAGGGACCCTTTCATCGTTTCTGCCGTTGTGGCCAGCCGACAGAGGCATACTCAGTCATTTCACACTTCTGAAAATCACCCGAAGCTAGACAAATATGATCCTGAATTGTTAGTTAAATCTATATTTTGCTTGATATAGATGTCTGTGCCATTTATATTAACAATGTGGACATTTTTTTTCCTCAATTCAGAGACGAAACGACCGAATCTGCTTCCAATCAAATTCCTGATGATGTGAACAAAATTCGCCGTATCAAAGGTATGGCATTGTTTTATGGGTTCCATCCTCGGCATGGATAAACTGTGAAAAAATGTTCATAATTGGGGTGCAATCAATGGATATTTTGGGGAAAATAATCCAGTTTTTGTAAGTGAGATATGTTTATAAATTTTGCGATTTCAGAAAACGATCTTATGGTAACAGCTCTTGCCATCTTGGGGCCTTCAGACTGCACAGTAGCTGCACACAAAGAGGATACCGTTTTGGGCGATTGTCAGCCATTGCTTATTGTGGGGGCATCGATAGGCGCACAAACAACGCCGCATCCACTCATTGGTTTTGAAGTCGAAGAAAATCCGTTGGTTCAAGTGATGAATGACGTTAATCAGACAAGCCGCTCGTTAGACATCATGAAAATGGAGAAGGAGGTTAGAAAAGCGAATGAGGAAGCCATAATTGCCAGTCCACATCCCTCGTCCAGCCAAGAAAACAACCACAATGCGTCGGCAATTTCGACATGCTCCGGACTCTATCTCTTGCATTGTGTTTTAGGTTGGCAACCACCTCGCTGCGGCAACAACCACGGTAGTAGTGGCGCCGCATCCGGCACTGTTAGCTCGTCTTCAAAGTCCACTAAAAGCACATGCCGTGATACCAGCCGCCTCCTCTGCCAGTCTCTGGGCATGCTGTTAAGCGAAGATTCTTTGGACAGTCCCTTTGGACTGAACGCCTTTGCTTCCCCTCCTTCTCTAGTCCATGTGGCCGATTCCAAGTTTGGCGTCAATTCATACACCATGGATCATGCTGGAATTGACGACGTCGGCATCTCTGACGAATATGAGCCCGTAAACACGGAAGAAAGCTCCCAAAACGTTTCTCTGAAACCTGCCGAGAGAAAACCAGTTTTGCCTTGCGGCCATGTCGCTGGCTGCCTGGAGTTACCGGGGAGCTTCAACGGCGATATCTACTCTGTATCACACATTGTTCCCACATTGGATGGCCAGCATATATTGGTGGTGGTTGGACTCAATGCAGACGATTGTAAGAAGAGCAAAGTGCAGAGAGGTGGTGAACAGTTTGGGGCCTTGTTTCTGTACCATCTTGAGCGACGGGAAGAGGGACTAACTTTGGTGGAAACTCCCACCTTGCAGAGGACTCTTACAAACCCGGATGATGTCATCGAAAAGGTTATTGTTTTACCCGAGGAAGTGCGTGAAGTGCAAGGCGATGCGCTGCTGCGTTCGCAGCAGGATTCCGCCAAAGATTTGTCTGTAGGATTTGTGGCTGTCATCACCAGGATGGGACTCATTCATATTATTGACCTTTCATCTTTGGAAAGAGTAGGGGAAATGAAGCCACCGGTAGGCACGTCCTACATTGCAGCAGCATACTGTGCTAGTAAGTTGTCTATTTATTGTTCTACTTATCTCTTTTCTTCATGCTAAGTTGACATAAATTGTGCATGTGGGATCAACTGGGGATCCCATTTAGTCAGTTTCAAAACTATCTATGCAGATTATTAAAATAAAATGACATCAATGCTTTAAATAAACAGCAGCTCTTTTCACGATTTTTTTAAAATTCAATAAATTACAGCCAATTTTGATAATTATAGAACATTAATTGATTGTAGCTACTTTTCACTTTTTTTTTAAATGAGTTGGTTGATATGATAATATTGTTTTGGGTGGAAATAGTGTTTTAGCAAAATTCAGACGATAATGTTGCACTTTTGTGGTAAGTCATGTGGATAATTTTGTTTCACCAATCTAGGCATTGAAAGAATTTGTGCGAGCACGTCGGATGGCAATTTGCATTTTCTTCAGCTGTGGCCTAGAGTGAGAGGCAGCTTAGGATCGGTCGCTGCGGAAGCTGGTCTCGGACCGCCTATGCGCTTGAACAGGGAAACTTTTAATGCTGCATCTGGCAGTAAAGACGAAAAAGCAGAAGATCAAGGTAATATCTCTAAATGTTCTCATCTAAGCAAGCTACCTAAAACCTGTAAACGCGAGTTCAACCTATGGTCTCTTTAGGAACATGTCAGCTATTAGTGAATCGGCCACTTACATTCGACTTGCTGACAAAGCTTCACAATTTGACTCATTTCACAAACTTGACACCGCGCTTTGCGGCCACACTTCCCGCATGCTGGTCTGAAATCCAGCAAGAGCAGAAGCAAAGGCGCCACCCGCAACATCTGCAGCAACAGGGAGAATCAAATCAGCATACGAGGAGTTGGCGACTACAGCCGGACAGGTAAGAGAATTCCAGCATACAAAAAGCAGTACTTGTTCAAATTATTTTTTTAGCATTGCCGAAAATACTATTACATGTACATTTTAAAAAATGTCGAAAATGTATAATCTAACATTTGGAACATTATCCCGTTTTGGATATTAGCCTGTTAGGCTAAGCCTGTCGTTTAAAGGTTGGGAGAAGGTGTTCTCATGATATTATCGATATTGAGTGGTATCAGCTAATCGTGAACCTTTGGGTGACCGAGGCATTTGAATGCTTATTGTTACAGTTGTATATGAAATCAGAAGCACTTAAGAGTGATTTTGAACGAGGATATGACAAACCAAATTCTCATTTATTTAGCAACACCTGGGAGGAGCATCTGTTTGAGATAACGCTTCCGCGTGCTTGTTGTGTTGGTCATATCGACTTTAAATTTAACCTGCAGCCGGTGTTTTCCTCACCTCCTAATATTCAGGTAATTATAAGCTAATCGTAATTTATTTTCTGTTCTGTGCTAGAATTCTTTTGTTCTGGTTAATTTTTAACTAACATGATAAAAGGAAAGGCTTGAAAGTCTTAGTGGTCGATTAAAGAAAATTAACCGAAAATGGATAGTGCGTTTTGATTGACATAGACATAATTTTCGTGTCCAACTATCCCCAGGTTACCTTATTAAAGCAGAACACCAATGGACTTGGAAAAAAGGATGTGAAAGCCAAAGATTCCGAAGTCGATTCTTTTATCAATTTAAATATCAAAGCTGAAGATCGATCCGCCAATTCCAGTGCATCTTCATCGCCTAAGGAAAGTCAGACCAACAGAGTCCTGAATCAAGATTTCCTGAAGGCACACAATGCGGAAATAGTGTGTGGCCCACTGCCTCTGGCGTCTTACATTGATTTGTCAGGGCAAAGTGGAATTGTGACATTTACCAGTTCAGCACTTCTGCAAACCAAAGCAAGGACATTCCTTATTCACCTGAAGAACATCGTAGGCGAAAAGGAGGCAAATAATGGCAAAAGAGAGGTAATTTACGCTGATGAAAAAAAAAATTAAGGGACCCTTACTTTAGGCAGCTGCATTTTTAAGTGTAATTTCTTGTCTTGTTTTAAAAGGTGCCATCTACGGTACGGCCAGTTCCAGCATCTCAAACGTCAAAACCCCCACTGCGTTGGCAAAACCTGATGAAGTTACAGGACAAACATGGGCCTGTTCCCAGCTTACAGTCTCTCCTTGAGTATTATGTGCCGCCAGGAAGCGCCATTGAGCTTCTTGCTGCTTCGGCCCCCAACAGAAAAACGGAGACTCCTAAAGGCTGTGACCTGTTTCACGAGATTTCAATCACTGTACGTTCCACCAAGGTCACACACATCGCTAACGAGAGGCAAGTGCTGTTTTGCCAACAATGTTATTCAGGCTTAAACCCTCATTAACACTTTTACAAAAGTACTCTTTTTTTTTAAGTCAATATTTCCATAAGCCTATATTTTTTGTCGTTTTTTTTTCGACATCAGGCTGGAGCGTCTTGCGATGCTTGACAACTTGTCTTTCTATGAGCGTCTCATTGCTGCAATTTGCTCTAAGAATGTTCTGTCAAATGATGTAACCACGTTAGAACACCAGCAACACTTGGCACTTGATATTCTCAATTGGATTGCAGCAATCCAGTCAGGAGGCAAAGTGGAAGCGTAAGTCCCACTGAGTTTGCATATTTACAAAACGTAGCATCATCAATTGTATTTGGTACACATTATTTATTCTGTCCGGTTTTTTTTTTTTTTTTTTCAATTAGATCTGAAAATACTTCTGTTTTTCCGGCAGTCCAGTCAAACCTAAATGCATTGATAAAGTGTTGCTTTCTTGATGCCAGCAGAAGCATAGCACACAAGTGCTCTAAGCTCATAGTTTTTTGCATGGAGTAAGTATGCCTTTTTGAAATCAGGTTTTCCATAGCTTGTCACAATTATTTTCAGAAAAGTGGCCCTTTTTTAATCGTTTTATTGTTTGGTCAAAGAAACGAATTACAAATTTTAAATATTTTGTTAAAAAATTTCAGGTTTCCAAAAGGACATAAGGAGCAAGGTTTTGACATCGCTCTTCTGCGTGCCATTTTGCACTGGCTCCCATCGGTGGTGTTATGTAAAACAGCTGGCGCTATGCACTGGTTTTTTCTTCTTCTCAACCGCATAAAATTCCTGGACAGTGATTCCGTGGGCCAGGAATGTTTATCGCTGCTCATGAATGTGGTGCGAGAGCTAGACGGAAGGACTGATCCCCTCCATGCCCTCCTCAGATCTCGTTTTGGGCTGTATCGTACGCCTTTCGAGTTGGAGCTCTTTGAGGTAGAAGCTCCGTCGCCTCCCAAGCCGACTTCCACACCAGTTACTTATGCCACTGTGGTAGGTAACGGTGGGGGAGGTGGAGCAGGTAGCAGCAGTGCCAACAACAACAATGGCATCCATGTGAATCCGAGCGTCGTTATGGGGTCAAGCGTTAACAGTGGCTGTCCAACCAGTTCACTGAGTCAGGCGGGATCGGCGTCACTATCAGAAGATAGCCAAGGTACTTTCAGTGCCTTCAATCCACCGACGCAACAGCTAAGGGGACTTCTGGAAGTTGAGCCGCTGCATTTCACGTGTCACGCTGCTAGTGATGGCACCAAAGTGGAAAGAGTTGATCCAGGTGAATTTTTTTAGTTTCGAGTAAACTGTAAATGATGATGTAGTTCAATGGAAAATATGCTATAGTTTCCTTCCTAGCAAAAGGGAGACTACATTGACCCGTTTTTGATGCCGTTTCACATTTTGAGTTATTGACAACTCGTGGATTTCATTTTTTATGGTTATCTTGTTCTTTTACAGGTTTGCTGAGTGGTGTGAATAATTCTACAGCAGTTTCTCCTAACATGACTGTTTACGTGCCTTCTACCAGTGGACTACGCCAGGCTTACTCGTCGTTTATCAAGAACCCTTTAGACACCAAAAAAATTCCAGATGTAAGTGCATTTCTAAATGAATATCGTACCAGGGTGTCCAGTTTCCTTAAAAGTCAGGAAATTTACTGGGGTCTCTGAATAAAAGATTTATATCTCCCGTTTTAAGCGAGTTATGAAGTGTACCCATTTTTAAAAATATTTTATTCCAATGTTTCTATTCCCATCATCCAAAGGATCTTCTGAAACTCCTTGCCATGAAACAGGATGTGTTATCTCAATATATGATACCACCGACTCCAAAGGGAAGCTCCAAGTCTAATTCAACTTCAGTCATGAATTCCTCAACTTCAGCTATGAATTCCTCCACTTCTTCAAGTGTTGCTGCCAACACCATTGCAGTGACGCCCATGCCAGTTTCACCTTGGCAACATTTTCTGCATCCTCCGCCACAGCAAGCATTAGTAATCGAACGAATGCACTCTGGTGGGAATCTTTTTGTGACTGACAATTTATTGCCCAAGCGTAAAAATCATCTCCTAATCCTCACCAATTGCTTATGTCTCTTGTTTTAGGAGCCCGGCGCTTTGTAGTACTCGATTTCGGAAAGCCCATCTACTTAACCGATTTGATGATACCTTCTTGTCCTGATCTAGTGTCCTTGTCCATTGACATTTGGACTGAGGGCGAAGAGGTAGACGGACAGAGACTCGTCGTATCCACTGACATATGGTTTCTCTCGCTTGTCATGAATGACTTGTTGCCACCCCCTAGGTGTAGATTCCTGAAGGTTAGTAAATTAAGAAAAAGCTGAGTCGATAATGTAAAATATAAAGTATATATATTTTTCTGTTAAATCTTTTTTTTTTACCGTGATGTTCTATTATTTTAGACAATGGCACATACTCATGAATAATTAACCTCCGATTTCTGAGCAATCCTAACTCGTATTTTGAATTCTAGATTACAGCAATTGGACGCTATGGAATGAGCACCACGAGATGTCGCATTCCAATGGGTACGTTCTATGGACACACCACTCCTCTTCCTTGGCTGCAGCACGGCAATGGTACACCTGTGGCTCAACCTGAGGAAAACTCCACAGAACAGTTCCAGATGCACCTAAATGTCCTTTCCCTTCTCTTGGAGGACATTCACTGCCGCTACAGCCTGGCATGTGACAAGCTGTACTCGCTTCTGGGACCCCTTCTCACTTCGGACCGCCCCATCTCTGGGCACGTTCAGATGTTCATTCAGCGTGAGCAGGGTAAAGTGAGTGATGAGGAACAGCGCGTTTTCTTCACTTACCGGGACTGCATTCAGCTGCAGCAGCAATTTAATCTGGCTGCCGCCACCGTCGAGCGCTTAAAACGCACCATGCCGCCTGGCCGCGGTGGGCCTGCCGACTCCGACAAAGGGGGCAACATCAAGCGTGCATCCACCGACAAGCTGCGTGTCTTGAGCGAGTGCCTTCTGGTGGTACTACTCGGGATGACGTACAAGCCTCATGCAGCGCCCTTACCCTCAATGTCCTCCGCCATCAACGCTCATGTCAGCAAGCCCATGTGCGAGCTCCTCTTTCGTTATCTGGCTATTGGAGGATCCAACAGGTTTCAAGCCATGGCCAACGCCCTTCTGGTGCGCACATGTGGTTTGCAGCCATGGTGGGGCGAGTTTGTAGCCAACATGCTTGTCGAGCTCTACCATTCGCAACAGACTGCAGTGTTTCCCCAAGACAGGTGTGTTTTGTAGCTGTAAGGCCAATTCAAGTGTAGATTCATCTGCAAGACAAAGTTAGTCATTTTAAAATTTCTATTTTCTTAGGGTCTTCTTATTGCTGGTGAGTTGTCATGACAAAGCCCTCCTTCACAATACCCTTCCCAGCATTTTAGAACTTTTGCAAAACTTGTTGGCACCCATTACGGATTCTGATTGCTTCATGCAAGGTAACTTAATCCTCCTTATAATAACTTTCCACAATTTTATTCGCCCATTCCACTAATTTTATCCTATTTTTAGATTCAATTGACCTTTCGCTAGTAGGCTGGGTTCTGCTTTTTCTTTCCTTTTACGTTGATATTGCGGAGATTAAAAATATCGAAAATACCAGCAATGACGAGAGTGATGGAGCTGGAGCCACCAAGCAATCAACTATCAGAGAAAGGGATGCTGGTAAGATTAGTTTAAAATTCAGTAAATTAGCAAACTAAGAAATGGTCAGAAAATATAGGAACAATTCTCAATCGATCTTATTATAAAAGGAGTCTTGTTGCCTAAATTTTGTAGGGCCTTCGAGTCGATGGGACTTTATCCAAGAAGAATGGTCAATGTTGCGTAATCAGTCAAACCAAAATAAGATCGCATCACATCGTTTGTATCGCCGCAAGTTACAAAAGCGCCTCATGTACCACAAACAACAGGTAAGCTTGATCTTCGATTTGCAAAATCTTTTTTGGGGCACTTGAAAATGTATTTTGATCTTTTGACTTTTCTTTTATTTATCTGGAAGCTGGAAAACTTAGAACAAGTGAAGAAGTCTTATTTAGCTCCTGCTGCAACATATTCAACGTATAAAAATCCTTTTTCTGGAAGCAAGTCAACAGTGGATTTGGAGTCAGCTACCAAACAGCATGAACAGTTAGTCAAGAAAATGATCAAGCAACACACAGCTAAGGCATGTTTGCGTTTTTGCACTTTTTTACTTTATTGCCCTTTGTATCCCTTGGTGTACCCCTGTTACTTACTTTTTTGGTAACGTGTTCTTTTGTATAGCATTTCAAAGACATGGTTCAGATTCGACGATCTGAGGGCGCTAGCCTCTCTCGCTCTTCATTGGGAGAGCCTTCCACATCTCAAGATCGAGCCGGATCTAGCAATCGAGATGCGTCTAAGGACACGAGCTCGCTCGATACCCGCCAGCCACCATTCCGCCTTCCTCGTGGCCAAAATCTAAAGGTTGCCCATGGCCTGGCCGCCCTTATCCTCTCGATGGATTATACCTGCAACGTTGACATGTTTCTGCTAACTTGCAAGGTGTTGGCCAAGATAACGACATTTGCAAGGCCAGCCATCGGCCTAGGGGAAATTTTGAATCAAGCTCAGCTAGATCAGCTTTTGCTACGCTGCGTAGGGCGGCAGGGATCGTCCCAGTCGCCTTTCTGGGGTGGACCGTGGGCAGGCCACGCTATAACTTGCCTTCTTCAGGACATTGTGGAAGGAGAAAAACTCTACCCAATAATTAAAAGTAGCAGCAGCCAAGATCGCCCTAACTTAAATGACATTGGCTCCCCAATGATGGAGCCCCACATTCCAGTTGCACCCGTTGCTTCTACTTCTTCTGCTTTGGATGATTTGTCTCCACCTGGCAGTAGCAACGGCACAGCTGCAGCGAAAACTACAACAGGTAAAATCAGACATTTTGCGTATTTGGGTGGATTTGAGCTAGTATCAATCAGTTTATCTTGCAGCAATCCAATCAATTATTTTTATTGAATATTAAGTTCCCTGTTTTTTTTTAATAATTACATTAGATGTTGATAAAATGACACCTATGCAAATGCAGACGGATGCCACCTTAGCTGGCTTAATAAAATTACTTGACGTGGATTCGGATGACACAAGCAGTGATGAGATTCCTATGGAATGCAACGACTCGCTTAGTAACATCAAATTCTCACCTTTCCCACTGAAAAAGAGTTGGGCTCTTCAAAACAACAAGTAAGTGCTTCTTCATCTTCAGTTCAGTCCTCCTTTTTACGAGCACTTCTAATCTGGTACTGTTAAATGTCCATTTTAGGTCACTTTATTTCAAAAACTCTTCTTCTTCGCTTCCTCGACTGTCACCGCCAGAGGCAACATCGGATTTTCTTCCCATTCCCACTGTATCTGCTGCTGTCGATGCTAGACTCGAACTGGGAGTGGATGTTGGAGCAGAACTGCGGCTCAGGACCATGTCTTTCAGCGAGGCGGATGTGTTCTTCAACGCCTTTTTCTTACCTATTGCGGTTTGTTTTAGTCCTTAATGAATGTCTAAACGTTAAGGGGCTTCTATTGTAGTTTTCTGTAGTTTCAGACATTTTAATACATGCTCTATTACTATTTTTATTCCTTAGCCACCTGATGCCAGCCAGTCTAATGCAGGCTCATCTTGCTCTTCCCCCGAGGATTTCGTTCCAGAAGCAGTCTCTCCGTTGCACTTCTCAGCTCTGGCGAGCTCTTCCTCTGTGGACATGCTGGCCATTTGTTTTGACAACCTTTTTCAGAAGGCTGGCTTGCCTGGATCTGTTAACCTCGAATCCCTCCTCCAGTTGTGGATTACTCTAAATGAGTCTGCTTCTGATCAAATGGGCAGCATTCTTCCACTCTCGTTGAATGCTGCAGCTGGCATTTTGGCAGCCCTATCCTGGCATCCGACTCTTTCGCTTCGCACTTGGTACCTAGCATTCAGGGCCCTCCTGCTGCCTCAAGGGATCCACAACACAAATGCAAACTTTTCTACAAGTGCCGGACTCTCGGACGGTTCACCCGAATACGGTGCTAAGATAGTGTCCATGGCACGCGCCATTGCTTCCGACAACAACCTTGTTCCGGCATTCATCAAGTTTCTCTCTGGTTCCGGTTTAGAAAATACCCCTGGCTCCAAATTCAGCGTAAGTTTTCTATTTGGTTATTTGGTGCAGTTGTTTATAGTTAAGATAAAAGAAAAACCTCTATAAAAGTTGAAAATACAAAACATGTATTCCCCTTTGACTTGGAATGAACTTGGCTTTTGTTTGTATTTGGTTTTTAGGCTGGACCAACTGTTTGCCAATCACTTTGCAATTTTGTGACTCGTCTGCTTCAAGTTTGCAATAATTTATCAGCTAATTGCAAGACTGGTTTACACCTGAAGGAACAACTACTGCGGATCGTCTATATATTAGTTGCCAACAAGTGAGTCTTTAAAATCAAATATTTGAATCCTAACCAAGTAGTTCATCCTTGATTAAAATATTAAAACTTCAGTAGGTAATACCGGATAAACTAATGTTAACGCTGCTTTATTTCTGTTTCCAAGTGGCCCTATCCGTATCGGTCAGGGGCCTTTAGACGCTCAATGTAGGCTGGTCAATCTGTTGCTGACCGTTCGCTTTGATGGTGTCGACTCCCATCTCCAAACAAGCGTTATTGAAGCTGTTTCTTCTTTGGTCCACACGCTAATTCACTCGGGACAGAGAGTTTCATGTCGAAGTTCAACAGAATCAGATGTCAGTGATGCTTCTTGCTTTGGGGGTATACTGAGGGTTTTACCCAGGAATCCAACCTCAACTACAGTCGAAGTTACTCAGAGTACGCTGGTGCATGCCCTTTTATCACTTTGCATCCGATTGGTCCAATCGCCTTGTGGGGAACCGGTATTGCCCCCACCTCAGCCACAGCAGCCACCTCCTCAAACGGAGAATGTTTCAACGCCGCTGACTGACACCCTTAAGATGGAGCAGCGCACATCGGGGGCAGCTATTAGTCAGCCCAATGCTGAGACTTCGAGAAACCCTCAACCCTCCATACCTCAGACGGATGAACACAAATCTGCAGGTTCTGGTCAAGCTGTCTCCTGCACCCACGGCCACTCACTTTCGCCTTCGCCCAAGCAGCAGTATATTGCCGATGAAGGTAAAACATTTTTTTTATTTTTCACGTTTATTAAGTTTTTTTTACACGATTGATCGATTGAAATAAGTTGCTACTTAAATATTTGTGTATATCAGTTGCATATGCTTTGTCCAATACTATATATCCAGGCAACGCCTTTAATTTAGTTTATCATTTCATTTTTAGTACTTCATCATCAACCGACTATGATGTGGCTTCTACACTCTCTCTCGGCATGCTCAGGAAGCTCAATGGCCATGCTTTTAGGTCCTATGGGCATGGGTGCTGCTCCTCCTTGTCCCACAGATGGATCTGAAAAGTTCTTTCTTGGCGAACCTGTGTCCGTTGGTGATCTCATTTTTCAGTTGTTATGCACGCTCAACTCAAAAGCCTCAAACGTCATGTCCATTCTGCAACCGATCCTGGCGTTCTTATCCTCTGGTACTTGTATATTACTATTGCATTACATTTTATGTTAAATCTAGAATAATTATTTTTATCATTGCTTAATTTTCAATGTTCTTACAGGTATTTCCGATGCAGGCCCTCCGAGCGGGATGTTATCCTCGTCACCATCTTTTATGTCTGAACCCCTTTTATGGTTGATTATGAGAATTTTGGATTGCGAACCAACCATATCTGAATTTCTCTGCATGGGTGAGTTATTTTATCACCAAATATGGTTTGAAAATTATTCAGCCCCGTGTAGAAAATCTTTAGTAATAACAATCAATAACTTCTTTTTTTTTCATCTTTTATTTTCCAGGTGGAATTCAATTGATCTGCAAAAATTTGGTATTGTGTCATCGCCATCAAGTGAACACTCATCCCAGCTTGCTATCAGTAATAATGCAGAAAGTGAATCGTCTTATGGCTCCCAATAACGGAAAGGGAGGGACATGGTCAACTTTGGAAAGCGTTGACAGTATGGTCAACTTTGCTCCCCTTGGTCAGTTTTACTGAAATTGTACAGGTTACTTGTATAATTATTGATAAGCATCTTCCTAAGTATTATTTTTTTCATTGATTAGGTACAATCACTCTGAAAGATCCTACGATTCAACCAGCTGACATTTTGATTCAACCCACTCCACCTCACCGTAGGGCTCGCACTCCTGCGTGGTCCTATCACTTTTACCCTGAGGAGTCTTGGGTTGATCTCACTATAACACTCCCATGCGCCATTCTCCTTAAGGAGGTTCACATTCAACCCCATCTTACGTCCCTTGCAAGTAAGTCTTTTTTTTCTTGTTGTTTTTGTAGCTCCGTTTTGTGTTTTTAATTTTAGAAGTGCACCATGTAAACTATATTTTTTGTCACTGATAGATAACACGTTATGATTTGCCCAAAATATCGCTTATAACTTAGATTTAACTTTTAGAAAAAAAACCTTCCATCTCAAATTACTTTTTGTTATAGTTTTAATATTTGATTTTGTATTATAGCATGCCCCACTTATGTGGCACTTGAAATATCTAGCGATGGTTCTTCTCCCGCTCGCCCATTGTGCCCACCACTTTCCACAAGCGGCCTCACCTTCATCCGTCAGCAGTTCTTTCCTGCCGAGATAGCCACGTCAGTGGTGGTGCGACTGTACAAGCCGCGTGATTCATCAAACATTGGTCTTTCCCAGATATTACTTCTGGGCACCTCGGCATTTGGCGATTCGGCCTCTAATCCTCGATCCAGCGCTATCCCCAGCGAGGAAAGTGTGGCCAAATCCAGCGTGGGCTGGCTGCGGCTTTTGCACCACTTCTTGATTCAGCCATGCAGCAGCGAAACCCTGAACGGGATCTGCGGCGTGGCTGCAGCGGTCCCAGGAGTTCTGCAAACGTGCTGCTCCCTCTTGCTCACACCCACTCCTGAATTATACACAACACACATTGAACTAGTGCTGTTGCACCTAGGAAGACACAGCATTCAAGTCGGATTAGAGATAATAAACATACTGCTGAAAAAGTGTAGTTCGCCATTTGGACAGGGAAACTGTGAGTTGCTTCTGATTCCTTAAATTATGCTGCATAAGCAGTGACAACGAAAGTATAGAGCATTATTTAATGCATTTTTTTTACGTAGGGTCACATTTGATAAGCCGCACTCCAACAAATTGGGCCACCATGGATTCTGTTATGGATATAGTATTCCTGCTGTGCACTACTCGAGACTCCAGCATAACCAACAGGTACTCTTGATTTTAAAAAAACTCGGAAGTAATTTCTTGCAATGGAGGAACTTGTAATAGAGTCGTTGCATTGGTTCCTAGAAAGCGCTAAGTAACGTTTTTTCTTGATTATTCTTGTTTAGAATCGGGGCCCTTTTAGACTGGCTTTTAGGGACTGCAGGAAGGTCTTTGGAACAGAGGCAGCATGTAGAGGATCATGATACAGTTCTTGGTATTCAGGAACCTCATGGCCTCCCTACGCAAGCTTTTATTCATTGTTTTGCAGCGATTCTTTGGTTCCTTCATGAGTCTGGATTCAGATCAGAACTTTCACGAATGTTCAACGTGAACACATTTAGGTAAATGTTCACTCTTTTAATTATTTGTAATTTCTACTGTGGATGGTTGGCCGATCATGTGTTTCACATAAACTTTTAATCTAAACGTTTAGGTTGCTATATGACTGGTCTACTTGCTTGTCATCCAATTCGAATACAAGGCGTGCCGTCAATTCTGTGTTTTCGTCCATTTGCTACATTCGGCCAGACTATTTTACGTTGCTCATGGAATGGATGGGATTTGTGCGCAATAATTCTCAAGCTGGTTTCGATTTCGACGAAACTGAAAATTTGGAGGCTCCCATAACAGACGACTCCAAAGAAATAGGAGCTCATCAAGTGAAAGAATCTGGAGGAGAGGGTGCCACTCCCTTTTCCCACGATCCAGATTCCTTGGATTTGAATGCAATGTACTTGAATTCAGACACACTGAGCACGCTAGCGGCTGCCAGCCAATCGCCACAAGCTATAGCCAAACTTATCGAATCTGGGTTGCCTAGACTGCTGGCACGTTCGATTCTAGGTAATTTCATGCTGCAATCTCTACTTTTAATTGATATTTGTTGGAAGAATGGCATAAAGTTCTCTGAAAAAACGTTGCTCTGAAAAGTATTATACATTTTATAATTTTACTTTTCAGACTTTTGCCTTCAGGAAGGATCGGATTGGACAGGACAGTCCTCTGCCTCGTTCTCATATAATGATACTCGTCATGGTGAGCACATGACAGATGCTGATAAAGCTGGGTGTTCTCAAGATAAACATGGTATGTAAGCGTTTAATTATTTTTTATTAATGAGCCCAAAAATGGGTTTCCGATTTCTCACAAGTTAAACTTGCCTAGAAAATATATCATTTTTAACGATTGTCATCAATGCTTTTATTCCAGGACCTGGAATAATTTCTGGCGAACTTCTTGCCGTCATAATCCAATTTTTTACCGAGGCTTGTGGTGAAGGTGGCATGAGAGATTGGTTGGGTGGACCGGAAGGGAGCAGTTTTTGGTTGCCCCTTTTAGATCTTCTTTGTTTACCACTTTCTCATGCCCCTTGCTCCTCTCCAACATCTGGAGCTCCATGCAATCGGTTGTCTCCACAACAAAGAGCAACTCTCGAATCTGCCACCATCCAGTTTCTGTCTCGATGCTGTTGGTGCCACCTGGACAATCAACAGCTCCTGGCACAAGTGCTTTGTGAAGTCATTAGTAAACAGTCGTCGTTACAAGGAGGTTAGTTTATCTGTTCCACAAGTCGTTTATAGACAATCACATCAAGTTGCATTTTATGAAGTAAATTGCCGGAAAATAGGATCCTTCACAAATGCATCGCAGTTACCCCGAGTTTTTGCATAGTTACTTTATATTAATTTTAATTCTTCTTACCTTGTTTTTTTTACTAGGTGGCTATGGAGTGCTGCATTCAATTTCTGGCTTTGCTCGCCGACTTATTCTTCAGTTGCTTTTGGAAAATGAAAAGATTTTAGTTTTCGTGAAATCGTGCGTTGGCCTTTGCAACAGTCCAGCTTCTATGAGAAGCCACACAAAGCATCCAAGGTTTGGATGCGGTCACAGGTTTCGCCTAATCTACGCTAACACCCAAATGACCTGCGCTGACATCCTTAGAACCATTACAGGTACTTGTGTGTATGATTTTCTTTTTTCTGGAAATATGTGTGAACACATTTTGTAAATTAAAATTGTGTCAAAATTCGTCTAATTTTACACTCATCATATCCCACGTTACTCTCATTTTATTTTCATGGAATTGCCATGAAAATTACATTTGCCAAATTAAATGTTCGTTTTCTAAATTAGGTGATTCAAATGCGTTTCCATTGGCTGGATCGTCTGTTGCCGATAATCGAGAATCATTGGAAAACCCTCTGAAGGATCTGGGAAACATTGGTTTAGAGTTGGTCGATTATCTCTCTGTTGCAGCAGGTATTTCATTTAACATTTATCTTATTATAGCAAAACTTGGAACAATTCGCTTGTGTCAAGAAGGTTATCACAATCATTTAAACTTGTATTTTCAGGCGTTTTGGCTAAAGATAAACGGCAGAAAATTATTCCCAAAGGAGCAGTTCCTCTCAAAAATTCACAGGGAACACAAGCAAAGTCTTGCCCCCCGACTGGGCTCAGTTCGCTGGCCCTGTCATCCATGGAGCTGGTGCACGAATTGCTTCCTGACCAGCCTCTGCCTAGTCAGCTGACTTTGGCCCAGCTGCTGACACTTTTGGAGGAGAGAGGAGACTCGTTGGGTTGCCCGTATATTGTTCTAACTGTACAGCAAAGTAAGAAAATAAGAAGCGAGACATTTGGTAAGTAATTACTTAACTATAAAACCCTTCTAAAACAGCCACTTCTTTATTTGTTGATCTTCCCCTTCCCATATCTTGTTCGTAGAGACCCTTTTTCTGCAAATTAGTCTAGGGACACATTGTTTGAGGTTGGGGGAAAATTGGTCACATCATGGGTTCATTGTATGTTGCATGTTATTTTGTTCTGTCAATATTTATATAATTTAGATTTGACATTAATAATGATAGCGAGCTAAACAATAATCAGGAAAAACTGAAATTATCTCGAAAAATAAAATTGCATAATCTGAACATATAATCAAATTGTTAATCACGTGTTTTAAATGCAGATGCTGAGGGCAAGTCATCAAAGGACGTTCTCTTGAGCAGTGTGGGTTACCCAAGCGCGTTGCAAATATTTGCCTCAGTGGGTGGCTTGGCATTGCTTGCACCGTACCTCCCTGTTCTCTACCCGGATATGGGAAAATCATCGATTCCTCAAGCTAGCAAATCCAACAATGGAGACAAAACGGTAAACGACTTGGGCTCAGCCATGGAAGCTGACTGGGTTAAAGTAGAGGCTCCTGACGAAATGTTTGACGTGAGTTGATTGCACAGACTCAACCACACATTCAGTAATCTCGAGAATAGCGTGTTTATAATGCACTCTTATTTAGGATTTTCCCGAACTACTGGCTCCTGGCACATCGACGCCACGCACTGGACGCATTGGCCAGCTTCCACCCTCCGTCCCCCCACATTCTCTGGCCGCCTTTGGACTATTTCTTCGACTACCAAGCTATGCAGAAACCTTACTGAAGGAAAGGCAGAAAGCGCAATGCCTTTTGCGATTGGCACTTGGCGTGAGCGACAATGGTGAAGGAGGTAATGTGCTACTTTCAATTGTAACTTTTCTCAAAGGGAATTGTATAACCCTCAAAATGATTTTTCTCGGTTAGTTGCGTTAAGATCCGTTTTTATGCAAATTTCCTGCAAGAAAAATTTTATTTTCCCTAAAATTTCCTATGCTTCCTGAAAACGCTATTTGGATATTTAAACTGAAACAATCCTTCGTGTACCCTATTCTGAAACTTAATACTTCAGAATTTAGTATTACGGATTTAATAATTTGCATACTTCAATTTTTTTTTCAGGAGATATATTTTCTTCTCCCATCGCATCTACTCTGCCAACGCTCCCTTTTGAAGTGCTACGCCAATTATTCGATTCGATGCCTCTCACCACAGACGACGGTGTCCTTCTTCGTAGAATGGCTTTAGATGTCGGTGCCGTCCATCTTCTCCTTGCCTGTCTCTCAATACTCAGTCACCAGAAAGTGGAAGTTCCTCTCCCTGGCTTAAACCAAGAGGTATTTTTGTGGGAAAATCTGTTGTCTCCTGTTTTAATCATAAGAACATTTTTACTTACATTTACTTTAAAAACTGCACAAGTACTGCGTTGGAAATTTATTTTTCTGTACTCTTGATTCTTAGCTCATTTTGTCCTCTACGACGAGGCTCGGTACTCATGCCCAAGATATTCAGTCAAAGAGCGATGATAAAAGCCATCTTTATTGGGCGAAAGGCACTGGTTTTGGAACGGGTTCGACGGCGCAGAGCTGGGATGTGGAGCAAGCGATCTCAAGGCAAAAAAGTGAAGAGGAACATGTCACTTGTTTACTTCAGGTATGAGTTAGTTAATATTGTTAATGTGTATTTGTTTGACCTGGCTATGGAACATGGATTTTGATGGTTCCAGAATAAAAAATTTCAATCTCATGCCCCTGGCTTGATATGGTCTTTGGCTGGGTTGTACAAGAAGTCGAGTGAGTGGAGCACCTGATGAAGGCTTAAAAAGCCGATACTACGTGCAAATAATAGACTGTGTTGCTCATATCAAACCTTCGCTATCCTCCTTAAATTATCAGCGAATTTATATTTATGTTCTGGTTGACCTGTAGACCTTTGAATCACACATAAATGGAATCGACCCTAGTTTTATACCATTTGCAATGTTTATCTGGTTTTGTTCAAACTCAAGTTTTTGTGGAATGACGTGAATTTGACAGAAATCTTTTTTTTTACTCATTTAATTGAATGCTCAGGTGTTGGCCAGTTACATCAATCCAAGAGGAACGATCCCTTTCCATTTCTTCACAAACAGCGAAGAGGAGGAAATTTGGTTGGACGTAGACAGTGATGACGAAGGATGGGGCACAGGGGACGATGAGAGCGCCAACGAAACACCTCAGCCTCTTCTACCCTCGGTGTTTCCAGAGCTACTTGCCCAGTCCTGTGTTTTCAACACTGTTTCTTCCTACTTGAGGAATGATTCGGGTACGTTTTTTTTTTAGATTTTTGTTGTTGTTGCTTTTCCACTTTCAGCAGACCCACTTAAGAAGTTCGAAATGTGGTCCCTTAAAATCCTGCTAATCAGGTTTCTACTTTAAAAGGATGATTTGATAATTTTGTATAAGCATCATTCTTTGCCAATATTTTCTAGTTTTGGATATGGCACGTCACGTTCCGTTGTATCGTGCCCTTCTTCAACTCCTACGTGCAATGGCAGTGTCGAGCCAGTTGGTTGGTCTTCTTCTTCCCTCCATTGGGAGGAGATCCAGTTCCAGCAATGATGGGTCTGGATTGTCCATCTGTTGCCTTCTTACCAAAATGAAGGCATGCGTGGACACATATGCCAGCAGATTGAGGTGAATAACCGGAATTTTTACAGTGCATTGACAAACAATTCTAGATTGCCTGTAAAGTGCCAAACCTAAAAATTCTAAAAATCGTGGTCATTATGCGAGTAATTTGGAAATGGGAGAATAGATTTTTTTCTGCCTTGTATGTGTACGTAAAAATGCTGCAGAGTTCTAATGATTGCTGATGATTCCAAGTTCTAGATATGGCGGGGGCTAAAATGCGAGACTCCTTTTAAGTGTTTTAGTTTTTAATTCATTTTTTTATCTGCATGGTTTAGGTTAAATAAGAGTAAAGATGTTGGCAGCAAATTAATTAACAAGAGCATTCCCAAAACGAAAGAAGAAGAGGAATCGGAAGGACTGGCCTTGCTCATTCCAGACGTTCAGGAAACTGCACGAATCGTTGAAACTGCCACTGCCAGATTGCTGGTGGAAAATGACGAATTGACGGAGGAAAACCGAAACGTGGAATCACAGACTGATGGGGGTTCTTCTGTAGAACGGCCGCTGCATAAAACAGTGCCAGAACGCTATCTAGAAGTCATGAAACGGTTGCAGTTTGGTGAGCAACGGTTATTCTTGCAATACACGACGTGCAAATAGTATTCTATGCTCACCTTGCATGCTTTTGCTTTTACAGATACGTTTGAAATGATTGTGGAGGATGATGAAGGATTCCGATTCACTATTCCTCACCACTTTGAGTCGAACATGCGGGCGGTAGGCGACCACAGCCACCCGTCTAGGGCACGGCGACTAGCCCAGGAAGCTGTAACTCTGTCCACCAGCCTTCCCCTTTCTTATAGCAGCAGCGTGTACGTCAGGTGTGATCAAGACAGACTCGATCTGATGAAGGTAAGATTAGTTCAATTAAGATCTTAATAATAAGATTGGTTCAACTTTGGTCTTGGGCTCTTATTATTTGTATGGCAATTATTGTATCTATCCATTGTTCATGTTGATAGCATTTTATTCTTTTTTTTTTCTAGGTCCTCATAACTGGTCCCGATGAAACTCCTTATGCCAATGGCTGTTTTGAATTTGATGTCTATTTTCCTCCGGATTATCCAAATTCACCAATGCTCATAAATCTTGAGACGACAGGACATCACACAGTCAGATTTAACCCAAATCTATACAATGATGGCAAAGTAAGTGGCGATATATTGAATCTCATTTTTGCACAAATGTTTGATATTTTAACTCATTTTCAACTTGTTTGGTCAAGGTTTGTTTGAGTATCTTGAACACTTGGCATGGTCGGCCTGAAGAGAAGTGGAATCCTCACACATCCAGTTTTTTGCAAGTGCTTGTTTCCATTCAGTCGCTCATCCTGGTTCAAGAACCCTATTTTAACGAGCCTGGCTATGAAAGGTCCAGGGGGACTCCTTCGGGTCAGCAAAGTTCACGGGAGTATGACTCTAACATCAGGCAAGCTACGGTGAAGTGGGCGATGCTGGAACAAATGAAAAATACTTGTTCGTGTTTTAAAGAGGTAGGAGTGCAATGCAAAGTGATTTATTTTGAGATTCGCATTACCGTACGTGGTAAAAGAATGTTTGAAATAAGGGAATTGACAACAGTCGGGCGACGTTTTTTGTTTTGGCAGCTTATTTAAGGATATAATGCAAATAACGTATTTTACAGTTATTTTTAAAAATTATAGACAGGACATCGGAAACCGTCATCATTTATGTAGAAGCATTGTTGAGTTACGAGGGAATATAGAATTTCCTTGTCTCTTCAATGCTAAAATGGCCTACTTTGCTTACTGATATTATTATGTTTCTGTCACAAAACTTGTTCTAGGTGATTCACAGGCACTTTTGGATGAAACGTGCTGACATAATGGAGCAATGCCAAATGTGGATAGCGGAGATGGAAGCTCAAGGCAGTGATCGAAGGACTGGAAGGACAGTAGCCCTCAACTGCCAAGCTTTGAAGGTTGGCATTGTGTTTTAATTCCATAAACAATCGCTGCCAATCTTTTTAGACTCACGGCACAATGAACGATTTGCCTCGATGGCAGATCGCAATCGATTCGTTGTAATTTGTGATTGTGATTTTGTGCATTTTTAAAATTTCAGAGGCATTTTGCTCAGCTGAGGGAGGAATTTTCTAGGATGAAACCGCCAACGGGCCTCGAGGATCTAGCCGAAACGATAGATTGGCAGCACTCTGGAATTGCTGCGGGAAGTAGTGCAGCTTCAAACCAAAACGACAAAGAATCGGGATTAACGAAGGAGCTTCGAAGCGAACCGGAACAGGCTGCGGCAGAGGACAATGCAGCAGCGATGGACGGATTTCTGCAGCTAGCAGATTCTCTCCCAGACTTGTTACCCCCCGATGATGAGAGCGGCTCGTCATCGGGCCACTCGCAATCGACGTCGCTTTTTTGTGGACCCATTTAATAGCAAAACGATGTTTAAAAAAGATTTACCGTTTGTTAACACGCGTTTATTTGCAACTCTACGAATGGGTTTGTTCCTCTTTATCGGACGTGTGTCGGAAGTTTCCACGGAAGACGCCATTGTTGTTGTTTCTTGTCATCAGTTTTTTTCTCATTTTGATGAAGAAATTATTGAGCCACGTGGTGTTTTCTTGGTACTCTGTTGGCTATCGATTTGTAAAGAAAACAGTTTTTATACGGTAGCCAACGTTTGATCAGTCGCCACCACCACTTACTGATGTCACCATATTTATGTTAGATTTTTTTAAAGCAATGAAGAATCCCTCGTTTCCAGATTTTGTTTCAAAACCTAATCTTGCCACCAAATGACTGCGTTGTAGATGAATGTTTGATACGAAAGGAAAAAATGTGGATACTTGGAGTGTGCGAATTAAAAAAAAAATATTGCTGATAGCCTGCGTTTTAGAGCTCTTCTTTGGATTAAAAGTTGAGATCTTTACGTATAGAGGGAGAGTCGTTTTCTAAATAAATTGTACGATGTTGTGCAACATTGCTTGGTGCCACTGAAATCGCATGCCATCAAGAGAATGTAAAGAGGAAAATATTGAACGCAATTAAAGCGCTATCCCAAAATTAAAAGATTCTTCCAATTGACAAAGATTAATATTGCTGTTTTTGTAAAAAATTCAAAGACAACGATTCGATTCGACAACGGTTTAATATTGTGGCAATTGTAAAAAAGTATAAATGATGGTACACAATTTCTCTTGCAACAAACACTACATCAATATTGTATATAAACTTAAAAAATACCTATTTAAAAGTTATTTATTTTTCAAGATGCATAATGAGCTCGTTGAACGCTGGCAACGCAAGAATGACTACACAGATTGGTACATATTGGGACCAGATTGTTGGGATGATTGTCTGATGAGTAAAATACAGTGTTGGAAATTGAGCTCAGGTGTATCATGCTGAAGACTCGGACGCTAGATTCTACGAAAAGTCGGCCGCAGATGCATTTTTTGAATTTGGCTAAATCATCAATAAGATGATATGGAAGATCTTGTTTGCCATAAAATATCCTGTGGAAGAAGAACAATTATCAAAAAAGGTCCACATTGCAATTTGTCAACAATCACTGTTGCGATGATATTTCATAGTATTTCTCGTTACCTAGATTCTAAGACTCGTCTGGAACCCCATTCCACCAAGGTCAGCACAGCATTAGTATTGAGTGTGATGACATGGACGTCAGTGGTCCCGGATTCCAAATTTTCGTACGGATTTCCCGACAAGTCGACGTTTTCCAACTTCAACATTTTTAAAGTTCCGGGTAGGTAACGAAGTTGATTATTTGAAGCAGAAAGATGCTTCAGCTTTTTCAGCAGCCATAAGTTTTCGGGAAGGCTAGTCAGTAGATTATGAGACAACTTCAACGTGACGAGCTGGACGAGATTACAGACTTCACGAGGAACGTGTCTGATGTTGTTTCGAGACAGATCTAATGTGTGTAAGGTTCGGGTGAAACTAGAGGTAAATAAACTGGGCCTGATCTCGGTTATTCTATTGTTCGACAGATGTACCTCCTCTAGACCGGTGAGTCCCATTTCCACGGGAATTTCTACTATCTCGTTATCACTGAGATTTAAACATTTCAATTTACGCAATTTAAAAACTCGCTCGCTTATTTTCTTTAGTTCGCAATTATTGAATCGAATGTTGGTTAGAGTGCCCGGTAACGTGCTAAGTTCCAAATAGGAGCGACGTGAACTGATCTCCACTTTGGTTTTTGGTGGCTGGACATGTGACGTCGAGGCTGTGGCAAGTCTTGGAAAGCACAACTTGTCGCATGCACCACCACTCAAACACAGGCGCAGAACTTTGAGGAAGCCTTTTAGTTGTAAGGGATCGGCCTGAAACGGTAAAAATTAGTATTTTAATCAGAATTTGATTATTTTAGCCTGGCATCCCCATTTCTAAAAATCTAATTGTTCCCATCGTGTCATTTTTTAAGGGTTTACTGCTGGGATTTACAAAATATGGAATTCACAGAATGGTTGGTTAGTAATGAATCCAATGATAAATTGACAAGTTTTCTATATAGAAACATCCCAGACCCGGTTGCTTTGTGCATAAAAGAAATAATATAAGTGGCTTTTTATCATACTTTGGAGATTAGCATATCGTGCGGAGGATCCTTGAAGCGAACTGTCAGCATGCCTTCTTTGACAAATTTCTCCAAAACCTGGTCCACGTTCCCTTTTACCTAGTTTCACACATGACAATTAGACAGGTGCATGTTAATCAACAACATTGTCCCTACAAATGCGTTCCCATATGGTCATTAACTGGTTCCCTGGTCATGGATTCACTAAGTGGAGGCTCTATCAGATAAAGAACCCTCGAGAGGGGGTGAAAGTCCCCCTCGAAGGCAACACATTTCTTGGTAGGCGATGGTGAACTATCCTCATGCGTTGGTATTTAGCCCTTGTGTTTCAGAAATAGGGGGCCCAAAGGTATATCCAAGGCCAGAGAGGGCCCAGATCGATCGACATTATATAGTTGGTTAAGTAAGGTTTATGGTAAGGGCCTAGCGATAATGGGTCCATATTGCATAGGGACCGCAGGATGACGGCCCTTTCAGCTAATTGCTAGAAGGGGGCCAAGGCATTGAATGGGCCATTGGGAAAACCTCATTCGACTACACACAGAAGCAAAAATTTAAAAGATATATAAGAAATATAGGACATCAAATAACAGATGACAGACTCGTGTTACCTTACCTTGTATTTCGTTCCAGCTTTATTTTGAGCAGTGGACAACAAAACATGAAGATTAGTAGGAAGTTTATCCGTCCCAGGAGGAAACCCTATGGCCAAGGAAGATTGGCAGTTTTTTCCCTTAATTCTCCCACCACACGGGAAGTTTCGATTCGATACTTGTACTTCACAACTTAAACGCATTTTCCCTTTAAATTTCTGCCGCCAAATGTAGCGTTCCGACTACAACGATATGAATTCCCGCCATTGCTCTTTACCTGCTTTTTACAATTCGCCTTTTGCTGCCAGGGATTGACGAATAGCCTATCCTTATTGACGTGCCACTCTCCGTTTAGCGAACGCGTAATTCTCAGCTGCTGTGTGCGCGTTTCCGGTTCTGCGAGTTGGCTTTTTCCTGAACGTGCATTCTGTCTCGCGTACTTTGATTTTTGATAAGTTGTGTTAAAATCTTTGCTTAGTCGAGAGTTTTCTTTGTACCCATTTGCCATGGCAATTGGTGTCAGATACTGTCTGTTTTTACTTTTCTCCTGTTTCGTCGCCGTCAGTCCTTTCGCGGAACAAGGAAGGTGGACGTTTGATGAGGTGACCAAAGTAAGCAAACACGCCCTAACTTACATTTTGCGATCGTCTTTCTCCTAATTATTAATAAAACTTTTTTTTTCAATTATACATGAGTATGCCATTTGAGCTCCAGGAAGTGAGTTTTGCTTTATTTCGTTCCCGTTCGTGGTTTTAGAAGCGTATATAAACATATTGTTTTGACATCCTAGCTAGAACCGTTTTGACAACGCTCAAAGTATTCCTGAAAAGCTGTGAGTGTTAAATGTGACAACTAGCACTCCAGTCCACGGTTAAACCACGAATTCAGCACCTCAGTTTGACAATGAAGTTTTTTGGAGATGGGTGCGATCGAGGGTTGTTCACCAACTATTTATCCTGGATTGGGACCGGCCATTATAAATTGTGGCCGAATTAAAAATGGTTATCACTAAAGAGGTCCTCGAAGGTGCTAATCCAGGAGCATCTCTTCGAAGCTAAGATCACCTGGCTATGGTTGACGTAACACTTTGGACATGTTATGCAAGCTGATTCACTAAAGACTAGAGAAAGCATGATGCTAGATATTTTCTGTAGCAATGAAAACAGAGGAAGGTACAGAACACGTTTCAAAACACCATCAAAGCTGATACCAACGTGACCATCATGCTATTGAAGGAAGCTAGCTGTACTCAATAGAAAAACAAGGAGAAAGTTGGCATATAAAATCACAGAGGGTCAGCCACGCCTGAACACCCCTTCACAGCAAAATGATGACAAACGGGAAACTGATAAGACATTTTGTTTGTACATCTTCCTAGCCTCATTCAACAATGCATCTTAAGGATGATGATGACGATGTATGGCATTCAAGTATCATGTGTTAAATTTTTTGGCACCTGATACATGGAGATCGCCAAGAATATCCTAAGATGCATAGCTTAAATTAGTTTTACTTTGTATGGCACCATGCGGGAAATGTGAGACGAATCTCGTCCTAGAATTAAATACCAAAATATCGGTAATTAAAACCACACTCATGTGGCAACAATATGCTCAATCTTCAAGTGACTTGTAATAATTTTGAGAATAATCTGCAGATGGAATGTTTGTTCCATACAATGTTAATAATGATTACTCATGTGATTGATTTATTATCAACCATTACAAAGTGCCATTAAGCTGTAATGTATATTTTTTTTATATTATTACCTTATAGGTTAGGACAGTTTCTGGTGTGATTAAAGGGGTGTATGCAGGCACCAAGATATACATAAAAGGTGAGTGATATCATTGTGCAGTGGTTATTAAAATGTTTTTATATTTTCGAATTAAAAATTGATAATGTGTAAACCCATGGCATGTCTTGCTCTATTTATCATGTCATAAATATCAGTACTACCAAGCTAGATCTAGCTAGGTGACTTTGTGGTGAGGCAATCGGTTGATCTGGATTTAATTCCAACCTGGTTAACTAGCCTGATTGTGGTTTGCATGGTTTTCCACATCTCCAGGCAAACTCCAGAACAGTTTCTCCAAAAATTGGCCAATGCTGTGTTTCTTCCTATATCTCAATAATTCTTGTTAATCTCCTCAAAAGTATATTTGTGAACATTTTGAAAATTTCACATCAATAAGTAATTCCAAATAATAATTGCTTATGCTTACTGCTTAATTAAAATTCTTTTAATCTTCTTAGTATTGTGCACTCCTCAAGAAAAGAATGTTAGCATTAGCATTTCGTTTGCTGTAAGAAAAATGAGATGCTATCAGGAAGCTATCAATTTTGATGAGTTGGTAAGTAGTGTTCTAATTTATTCTCAACAAGCACTAATTAACATTGTTGTTTTACTGAATTGCTGAAATTGTCGTGGCCTCTTCACCAAGGAAAACTGCCAAGAAGGATTGGTCTTAGGCGTGTTAGATTCAATAAAGTTTTTCTTGTTATTTGTCTGCTTTTTAATCAGGAAATGCTAGAGCAGTTGCACAATAACCCCTCGGGATATTCTCTATCCAGCGAAGGTTTTACGGACATTGTCACTTTCCACAAATCTCATGAGCAAACTCATTTGTGTGACAATTCTATCATCTTGGAGGTCTGAGCTATAAACAATTGTTTGCCATTTTATTTTCAAAGAATTTTTTTTTTGCTAAAATCATTTATTTTGTATGTTAGACGGAAAATAATGAATCCCTACAAACGAAACATGTACCAACAGTTACAGTCAAGGTAAGAAGATTATAGTATCATAATGAAATATTCTGCTAGGTTCTGTAATTTGTGCAGCAGTCTTGCGGGGAGTTTTCAAATTTCTGTATTGATATTTGCTTCCTGATTAGGCTGTCACTGAAGTTCAGTTGCCGAAAATTACAAATACCTCTGCTGTAATGACATCCGAAACCACAACATATTCAGCCCTACCTGTGAGCATTCGTGTAAAAAACGATAAATTTCTTACTATTCCATTCAAAATTTGAAAAGTTCAATCTTTGTCTTTTGCATTGTGATTTCAACAATTAGACCCCAGGAAATAATTCTGCAAACCTGGAAACTGCAAGAAAACAGAGAGGTATCGAAAATGTTAATGCATTCGAGAGTGTTGATGCAGTCAGCGACGAGATAGCCCTTAGAAAGAAAGTGAAGAAATCTGCAAACACAGAAGCCGTAGCAGTGAAAAGTTCTTCCCAAATAGATAAGGTTTGTAAAACTGTTTATTTACCCAAAAATTTATTCTACACATGCTCGTGTTTACAAAAATATATTTCAGAAAAATTAAAAATGTGTTCATATTTCTGCATTTGGTATAAAATGGCAGCCAATGCTATACAGATATCTTTTCCTATTACTTTCTCTTCAATTGAGTTTTATAATTGCTGATTTACTTTAAAACACAATTTTAAAAAACGAAATGTGACATTGAATGCAAATTTGAAGCAACATCCTATATTGCAATAATTTGTGAAATTTTATATTTACATAAATATGAAAAGGAAAGAAAATGAAACATTTTTGCATAGTAAAAAACATTGGAGCTCCTTTGATTTAATATTTGAATAATAAAATTAAAATGCCTTTTTTTTCAGTCAGTGCCTAAACCTCAGTTGAACATTAGCGAGGAAGGCATCTTCATCATAACCATTAAAGTTTCCTCAACTAAGAATTTCTCTGCTTCTGGTAAGTAAACGCTGAAAGCCACACTTTCATTTTTTAATGAATTCAGTTTTCCTAACTTTTCCATCTATCATATGTTATAGTGGAATTGGAAATCAAAGGAGAACATGGATATTTGTCTGCAGTGGATTGGCCACTTTTACCGGTAAGGTTGCTAAAGTCATCTTTTGCAGGATGTCAAACTACTGTCATTAAGTGAAACAGTTGTCAGCCCTTGCAATGCTAAGATTGATTGTAGTTGTTTTTTTTAATGTGAACATACTTTTTGAAATTTTAATCTTTCGCGTTTTATTTTACAAATATATACTTTAATTAGTCAAGCTCAAACATGTAAACTCCGAACATTGCATACGCCTTTATGTTGAAAAATGCTATCCACATTTGTTATTTTTGGTGCAGAAAATTTGAAATTTTATATAAAAAAAGACGTTATGGCAAAACTGGTAGGAGACTGATTTCGAAAAATTTGTATTATGAAATTTGTAGCTCTGCAGGTATTGACATTAATTTTAATACTTTTCCATGGTTAAATGACCTTATCGCTTGGTAACATAGTTTGGTACTTATGCCCTTGTTTAAATACTAGTTCTATGGGACAATGTGCGTAATTTACTTCATTTACGGCGTTGTGTGGCTCGTCGTACTCTCTATGCAGTGGCGGGATTTGCTCAGAGTTCAGTTCTGGATTGGAGGGGTTATATTTTTAGGTAATGCCCGTTTAAATCAGAGCGGACAATTGATGGTATAATAAGAAATACGTCATTCTGAATAATTCATTTTAGGAATGATAGAAAAGGCGGCGTTCTATGCTGAATACCAATCAGTCAACTCGACAGGAAATTCGGGTAAGAATAATAGGCCGACTACCTAAGGCATATCAATGTCTTTGAAACAAACAATTCTATTTACAGTGCAAGGCGCTGTTTTGTTTGCTGAATTGGTTTCATGCATGAAGCGAACGTTGGCAAGAATGTTGGTGATTATCGTCAGCCTGGGCTTCGGAATAGTAAAGTATGATTGGTTCAACAAATAACACGACCAGTTAAATTTATTGAAAGATTTACGTGGTTTTTTTTTCTTTGTAGACCCAGATTAGGACCTATGTTACATCGCGTTGTTGGTGTCGGAGGTCTGTACTTCCTCCTGTGCTCACTTGAAGCTTTTCTAAGAGTCATGCGGCCAAAACATGACTCGTCTAAAACATTGATGTTAGCTGAAGTGCCGCTTGCCATTTTGGATACGGCTATTTGTTGGTGGATATCCTTTTTTTCAAAAAAAAAATATATATATTGATCCTCGAAATGAGAACGAAGCGATATTAATTATATAGATAGTCATTACCTGTGGCGTTACACTTTGTGAAAATAGTTTATAATGTAGTTAATGATTCTCACAGCTTTCTTTATGTATGCGTAATCTTTTTTAAAAATGTTTTCCTTAACTGAACAAGAAACATTTTCAGCAATTTAGTGCAAACGACGCGAACGCTTCGACTAAGGAGAAACATCGTGAAACTATCGCTTTACAGGCATTTCACAAACACCCTGATCTTTGCTTGCATTGGTAATACATTTCACTTTTCATTCTTACATTGAAATCACATTTTTTAGTGTTTAATTTAATTTGTGTTCTTAATAATTCAAGCGTCGGCAGCATTCATGGTTTGGGTTTACAAGGCGCACAATCTTCCAAAATGTGTGACGGTCAGTTGGCATCAACACATACATGATATCCTTTATTTTCAATAGCTGCATTATTTCTTCTAGTAATTTAATGGGTTTTTTAATGTTTAGGACTGGAAGGAGTTATGGGTTGATGATGCCTATTGGCATTTGTTGTTTTCTGTTATATTGCTGGTCATCATGATTCTATGGAGGCCAACGCAAAATAATCAAAGGTGAGTAATGATGAATTTGATATCTTTCAGGATGAGGGTCTTGAAATGAAAGCTAAACTACTAGTTTTTGAATTTTGTTGAAATTCTAACACTTGTTTGTGTTTCCCTGAAACTACCATGGTGTCAGCTATTTCCCCTTTCTCTTCTCTGCTTCATTTGCTATTTTCACAGCTTTCATTAATGGAAGTTGAGCTGATTTTGTTTGTTTTTAATGCTTTTTATTTCAGGTATGCATTTACACCTTTGGTTGATGCAGCTGATGGGGAAGACGAGGAGGATGCCTTTATAAATGATGCATTCGGTAAATATGCCTTGTTTAAATAATGATAACATGAATACAGTGGAACCTCTATATTCGTCATTAATATGTTCCTGGGAGACTTGCAAATATAAATACATTTTATCCATAGGAATTGTCTAAAATTGTAGTAATATGCTCCTAGTACCAGTTCAGATATATAAATAAATTTGATCCCTTTCGTTACTTTTTACTCGCACTCAATTTAGCTCTTAAATCAATGTTGATTGAATATTGGATTTTATGAATATAGATATTTCACTGTACCTGCAATATTAAAATGTGTTGACTGTATGTAGCCTTTTATCAGGCCTTCATACTTTCATAAAATAAATCATACACATTTTGCCGTTGTGGATATTGACTCCCTTAATTGAAGATTTTTGTAATATTAACGTAATTTCGTAGATGGAATGAAGAGCCGCAATTTAAAGAGCATGAATGCGATTGGTACACCTAAAGAAAAGGAACCGTTAAAGAAAAAAGTGAGTTTCAATGCTTTTTTTTATTGTCATCTTTTGAGTCAGTTGATGCATTGTTTCATTTCGATTTACAAGGATGATGATTTAACTTGGGTAGAGGAAAACATTCCCTCTTCACTAGCAGACTCGTGAGTATTAAATATGCTCAGAATATATTAAAAACTAGAAAACTTTTGTAAAACTGGAAATGATGCAATAATTTTCTCGTTGTTTCTTTGTCAAGGGCTCTTCCCAGTTTATTGGATTCTGATGAGGTAGTGTGTTGTAATTAGAATATTTAATTTCGCATTTGTTCTTGTCGTTTCGATTTTTAATTTGCTCATTTTTCTTTAACAACTCTAGGAAATAATGAACACAAAATTTGAAATGTCGAAAATGGAGTGATAATGTGATCCACCAGTGCGGTAACAAAAACGAACATTACGAAAGGTTTATAAATAACTAAATGAAAATCGTTCGGATGTCTCCAATGGGAATATTTCTTTCGCCGCGATTGCTCCACGAATGAAGAAATTTGCAGGTTATGTTTTTTTTTTTGTTTTTAACGTATCTATTTATCTTTCATTCACGGAATGGAACTAGGATATATCGAAATGGCACAAGCGGCTGCAGAGGACGAGTATCATCTATTTTTCAAAACATCAGTGACACGTTTTTTTACTCCTTGATGCCGAAAAAGTTTTTTTCTGAAATGGGTAGAGCAAAGGTTTCCCTTTTATGTTGCACGGGTGGAAGGTGCATATCATGTGATTTAAGTTGCTAATCTACATCTTTTTATAATTGATAAGGAAGTGATTCTAGTCATAGCAAAAAAAGTGAACCGCTGGCCATGTCACTAAATTTAATTCATGATGACAAGTTCGGCTAAGTTTCATTTTTAAATAATCACTTTCTCTAATTCTTATGGAAAATTCTTTTCTCTTATGGCACATGTTTACTGACATAAATACATCACCTGATTTCATATAAAACATGCGTGTAAAATGACTCATTAATACAGATCTACAATTTTCAGGGGAAAAAGTGGTTAACTTCTGAAGGTGATGAATGGCGTCTGTAAGATGTAAGTACTAGCCTTATGAGTATGTTTTAAAACAGCCGCATGCATGTTTGTTAAAAAGTCAACCTGAAATTCCGGTTAATTTGAACTGAGATTTACAAGCACATGTACACAAAAATCAATTTAATACCATAATTATTTACAAATAGTGTACAAAGCATTTGGCCCAATAGACATGCCTGGCTGGGTAGTAAAATAATAGCTTTTATAGATTTTACCTCGGATTTGTTTTCCTTGACCACCATCGAGACAATTTTGCTTCCATTGGTAAAATGCATTCTTTTTACCTCAGTTTTCACGTTTATTAGTAAAAAATCAAATTTTAAGAATTTTCATTGCTTCTTAAAACTTTTCAAAATAGGATAAATGTTGTCAAAAGCTTCATAAATTTCCGTCCTTACTTTGGCCCCTGCATGAAAGAAAAAATAAAGTGTCAGTTAGCTAGTAGAAATTGAAAACTGAAATTAAGAAAAAAAAAATTCGAGGACTTGCCAGTTAAGACAACTTTTCCAGAAACGAAAATTAATAAAACAATCCTAGGCTTCACCATTCGATAAATTAACCCAGGAAACAGTTCTGGTTCATAACTGCAAAGAAACATAATTTAACAAAGTGCACTAATGCGTGAAACGTTTTAAGATTTTAGGCATTAAATATCGAGCTTACCTGGAAAACTGACTATGTGTGAGCACCAGTCCTTCCAAACGTATTGGAAATTTCACATCACAACTTCCCACCATATTTTGAATTTTGAAATCCAAGAATTTAGCCTAAAAAAAAAAAACACAAAAAAATTAAAGGAAAGCTTCAAAACTAAAAACACATTACAAGATGTCCAACAAATACTTACATCAAAACCTAATTTTTGTACTATCCTGGCATACTTTCTCGCAGCTAACCGAGATTGTTCTTCGCTGAAAAAAAATGGCACGCACTTGTTAAATTCTATTTCAGTACGTTAGTTTGTCATTCCCTTTCGGTGGATTAAAAACAGTTTGCATTTAAATTTTCAATAGTAATTCACCTTTTTGCCCCTGTGCAAACCATCTTCCCTGAGCTGAAAATCAACGCTGTCGTCCTGGGTTCCCTGATTCTCATAATGACTGCGGCAAACCGTTTTGGATTGTATTCTGCATTACGAGCGTGCAATGCAATCTTTTTCAGGTCTAACTTGCAGCCAAGGTTCACAGTCGAAACAATATTTCTTCAATACAGAAGAATGAGCATTAACAGATGAAAATGTTAAAGTTTACTCGCAGGAATTACTTCACTAGTAGGCTACTTACTGCAGCTGAGGAACTATTCCTGGATCTGCCGAGGTAGGTGTTACTGGTGTCATTGGCTGTCCCATGGTAGCTGGAGAGTATAGAGGCGTTGATCCGTGACCTAGTAGATTTGTATTCAGGGTGGATGCAGCCGGAGACATGGAATTCTGTTACAAACGTAATTTGTAAAGTTATATACATTAAATCAACAATAAACTAGTGACAATTTATTTCTGAATTTGTGCACAAGATGCATGATAGCCCCACTAATGGACTAAACATTTGCATACAATATCCAGTTTTTATGTTTATGGTCAGTTGCTGGTCATAACGAAATATATAGCGAATAATAAAGATCAACAATTATACATACAGGAGTCTGCGGCTGCATAAGACTCTGTGGATGAAGTAGTGGATTGACGAAAATACTTGTCCTGGTAGGGGTTTGTTGTTGTGGTACATTTTGTTGTTGACTTTCTTGAGCATGTGGATGAGGAGTCAAGCCTCCTTCGTCGTCTGACAAAAGATTAAACGGTGTGCCCAAGTTGTGAACGTTGAATGACGGACTGTTGGCAAATGAATCCATCGTGGATTTAATTAATTAGTAGTACGGCCGGAAAAACACGTGTGTATATATCATTAACAGGAAAAAAAATTGTAAGCAAATGTTGAAATATGCCTAGCACCTTCAGATTAGTGCGCCGACAGGCCTAGAAATACGGAGTCCTGGAAGGAATTCCACATAAAATATTTCTTGTGTGATAATCCGCGCGCAGGGTGGCACTTAATGTTTATTGGCTCATTCTCGAACCCTCGGTTAGAAAGGAGTTAATTTTCTTGTTCTTGTTCTTCTGTCGTGTTCTCACATGTCAGAATGTTCCAGAATACGAAAATGTACATCGGATCTAGTGAAAAAAATCAATTTTTCGAACCAGTTATGTTTTATTTGTTTGGTTTTCTTTCGCTTTATCAACTATAAGATATATATATATATATCGATTATAAGAGAATATTTGAATACAAAGATGCAATGGCGAAGGTTCCTGTAATTATACACGAAAGCTTAAAGTCTCGCGGAATCGATGAGCACCTGGCCAAATTTCCGCAACTCATAATTAGATGTGAGTAAAGTTGTTTATGTTTGACAGTGTACAATAAAGGTATTGTTGCTAGCCGGAGGGTTAAAAAATAACATTATTAATCAAAACATTATATTATTTACATATATATATATAGTATTTAACTAAAAGAAAGCGTTAGGTGAGGATAACTTTATTTTGGTTTCCTAATCTAATAATGATCTAATGGAATAAAGCCAATATGTGCAGGTGGTTGTACACAAATACAATTTTTCAATTATATGCCTCAACAATTTTTTTTATATGTTTATGTACCCATTTTTATTGAAATTCAGATTCCACTTCTACTTTACAAGGATGTTGCATTTTCCCCACATCTTCCATTGCTTTCCTTTTACTTGGTAGCAAAGAAATGCAGTTTGAGGATTGCACCAAAAGGTATTTTAGATTAAATATCTTGGGCTCAAGTCAAGCAAAAAACATTTAAAAAAAGAGGGTCAAATCAAACTCAAATACCATCCATTGAGACCAGTGGTGTAGCGCGGATTTTTGTCGATCAGGGCAAAACACCCAAATTGTAGGTAGATAAAGGAAATAGAATCTCCTACCTTGCTTAATAATTCATTACAGGATTCAAAGCTTCATTGAAGTGCATCGAAAATCTTTTGTTGTTTGTTGCATCAATCCTTTGGTTGATGACACAACCAGCTTCATATTATCTCTTCAAACCAAGTGAGTCTCGCCTTCTAGCGTAAATTCAATGTTTAGTTACCGCCTTCCTTTCCACAATTTATTTAGCTTAGTTTGACTTGGATTCTGATTTTTACCGTTTCAGATTTTTAACCACATCTTATCAACTTTTAGTGACTTGTGATTGGGGGGAAGCCGCAGATGCCATTGTCTCAGCTGCTAATGTAGACTAACTATACTAACTACTGCAGACAATTTAAACGTCTTTTGGTAAAGGCAGACATGTTTATCTATGACCATTTTAAGGCTTAAAATTTCAAATTTTTTTGCTTTCAGTCACACTCGCCTGCTGCAATTGGCCATATAAAAAATAGCGTTAAGAAGTTTATCGAGGATTCAATGGTTGAAGATGCAGTCTCTGCCATTTTAGCATCGATTGGCCTCAATGCGCAAGGTAGAACTTAAATTTTTGTCACAGTACTTTTAAAATATAATGTTTACTTCAGTACCTCAGTGTATGCCCAGATATGTTTATGTAATATATCTTGTCACAACTATATGTAACACGTTTCATATGTTTAAGTAATTATACACATTTGTTATAAGTGGAAAAATGTTGTAAAACAAAAAATGAAAAATTATTGAAAAAACCGTCCTTATTTTATTTGTCTCTAAATTTTCGCTAATTATTTTGTAACGAAAATTTCCTACAAGTTTAACCTTGGTTTCGGCTTTGAAGGTGCTGTTTTTACACTTTACCGCAATTTTTTAGCAGTAATTAACGGTACAATTTCTTCAGTAGACTGCAATAACGCCACGTTCACGCAATGTGGTTTTTTATGAATGGGTCCCACTTTTGATGTTGTTTCAGAATGTGCTTTGCTTTTGGACGGTTGTGGGAGCTTAAGCAGTTTGGCATCCAAAACAACAGAACAGTTTCTAGAATTTGGCTTAGATGAAATAACTGCTGACCGCCTGGTGAATTATTTCCAAAGAGACTGTTACTCGTCTTCTACTTAGTTTAACATTGTAACACTGTTCCTAAATCAGTCTATTTATTTCCTGTTCATCGTGTGTGTTGCATTATTAAAATTGTTAATATTCTTAATAGAAATCTGTGGAACGCGTACTTGAATAAAACACAGAAGTTAAGAGTCCATTATAGAAAAAACCCACGTTTTTTAATACAGTTCTTTACACACTTTATTCTGTCGTTTTTTACGTTTTTACACAGGTGAGTACAAGGAATCCAAAGAAAAATAGTGCAAATGGGAAATTAATTTAGAAAAATTGTGTGAAATTTATTCGCCTGAATTACTATTAATCACCTATAATGAATGTCTATTTTTTTTAAATATGGTGGAGGTTAAAAAGTATTCGAAATCTAGGCTTGAGTCGATGTTTCACTAAAGTTTTCATAGGTCCTGCGTGAGTAATGCCTGATTCCCACTTGGCCGAAAACCGAGAACCGACGCGGCTGACGTCAGAATCTCGGTTGCCGAAAACTGG
>JAQGBW010000206.1:0-53870 GCA_034698625.1 Julus scanicus | reverse complement strand
AACATATATTGGCGAGTATAGGCTACATATACAAGTACTTCTCACGTACATTGCATCGCCATTTCTTTCTAATATTGAAGTTTTTAGGGATGCTGTGGTATGAAATCTTGAAATTGACGTTCCTAAAGTTTTTTTTACAACATGGAACACAATAATTCCACTTCATAATGTTTGAAAACTCTTTTGAAGAGCGAAAAAAATACGTGCAACTCAATGGCACTTTTTGGCCTGTCCCGCCAGGAAGTTCCTAAAACTACCACAGAAGGCGCTACACGTAATGTAGACCTCCTTTATTGTCACAAAAACCAAACAAACCCTAGGTGTGACATAATTTTAGAATGGTCCCTAAGGGCCGTTTCCACAAGTCGCCATATTTCAGTTTTAAAAAATTCAAATCTTTGTTATCCGCTCTCCATTTTATCAAATTCATAACGTACTTCCCAAGGCGCGTGTAGAGCCCTACTTTGTTTTTACCTGTGTTTTTTTCTTCTCTCGTCACAACACCTCAGCAGGGATCCCTCGGCTACACAAAAAAGAAGATAATGCCGGGCCCATTTCAGTCTCGTCGGCGTGGCGCAAACACGAGAGTTAAGGAGAAAACAATCACTTACCAGGGCGGTAATTAACATTAAGGACCTCTGAAGACCTTTTTAACTCGCGTATTTTTCCTCCTCCTTCAACCCTCCCTGTAATAAAGTGTGGTGAGTGACGTCAAAACCCCCTCTCCTAAATTCTAAATAACGCCACATCTAGGGACGAAAGAGAAATTAATGGGGCGAAATATTCGCTAACAATATGGCCGCCGGGGTGCGCAATGGGGAAGACGATGGTAAAAATGATTTTGCATTTATACGAGCCAATTCCGCGTTAAACTGCCCCCGCGAACAAAGAATCAAAACATATTTCGGGAAGCAAGAAGGTATTATCGGAGATCCATCGTCATTGCAGTCCGGGTCAATGCGACATCGATCGCTTTTTCTAATTATTTGTCCCTTCATAAATCACAACATTGTAATCCAATCCCCCCACCCTCTCCTTTCCTCGAGTACCAGATCAAGTTCACTAAGTTCGTTGAAGCTTATTCGTTTACGTCGAGTTCCGGGCATGCGCACTAAAAGCGGATGTGACATCATTTGTAACATTGTGTTTACTTTCTACTTAATGTATGTACATTAAGTACTAAATGCAAATAAAAAACATTAGTTGTTCATCATGGAGAAAACCACTCTGCAGTGGTGCTACAATATACACCTTGGGTTAAAAAAAAAACTTGAAAACCACTGAACTGGAGGGATAAAAGTCTGCTGGTTTGACAACCCTTGCGACCGTGATCTAAATAAATTGTCAGCGTTTTCAAGTTTTTCCGTGTCGTACAGTGTACATACGGGTGAGATTTTGGAAGGTTAGGTCCTTAACCTTAGATATCCCCACCAAAAATCGTATCTTCAGTTTAGTAATAAGGTCTTCAGCTAGAAGGACAACTGATATGACAATCTTGGTGACAGTTTATCTTAAACACAATTTTCGTTCAGTGGTTTAAAGTCCTTCAGTGTCATATAAAACGGATGAAAATTTAACGCTTGGTTAAGCCCATAGCAATTCCCATCAAAAAATGCAATCTCCAGTTAACCAGATGATCATGCAACATCACCTGATATGACAACATATGTTGACCATTTCTGGGCATGGAGGACAAATTCTATCTGGATAAATAGCGCTATCGGGTTATTTTAAAAGAATTAATATTAAGATATTAACGGAAATAGAAGCGCCTTCGTGGTAAATCCATTTCATCCTAAATTATCTTCTGTTTATAAATTCTCGGCCCTTCCCCTTAAATCCACGCCCATGTGTACATAGAAGACGTCCCAGTCCCACCATGCAAGGGTTACGCATTTTTCTGGCGTCTGGCATGCACCCACTCGAAATAACTGAAAAAGTCAAAAAGCTCATCATTTTCGGATCCTCCCAGCCACACTGTCAGCCATCAAAAGTTCATCCACCAATAACTTAATCGTCGTTTAAACTAGCGAAATTAACCGAACGTTCGATTAATTGTTGGCAACCAGACAAGTAGAAAGTCGTGATTGATGGAAGTAACGAGGCGAAAATGGCGCTTCATGCCAAACTTGCCCAATACCGGGGGAGGGTCAACAACTTCCTGTTGATTTTGCCAATAATGTATAGGCTACAGTAAATAATTGCACAGCACCACGTGTTTACAATCATAGAGAATACAGGTTGCATAGCGTCCAGAAGTGTCTATATAAAATGTAAAGGTTGTCAGAAACATTGCCCGTGGTCACGGAAATACGGTAGTTTACCGTAATTCACCCATTTATAATGGGTGAATTCTTGTGAATTGGTGACGCACTTTTTTCTACATAGAAACATCTCTAAAAACGAGGAGGTAACTGATGAAATCCATTCCGTGATCACAACTATGAAACCGTTCGATTCATGCCAAACTTGTTAAGACTCGACAACTAGCTAGCGATTGGTTAATAATATATGAATACACGAACAATTTATATTTTTTTAAAAACCTGTAAATTTCGAATTCTGTCTCTCATCATTCTAAACTTCCCATGAGAAAATATTCCGCATTATTATTCATTAAACTCGAAATCACGAATCCATTATATATGTTGAATAACAAAATTTTAACGTCCTTGGCACATGACAAAATGAGTAAAAAAAATTCAGAAACTGTCATTCCAGAATTCATCCACAGATTCATGAAAGAGAAGCGGAAGTGACACCCTCGCAATACCCTCTTCAAAAAATAAATGCAAGGTCAAGATCGTCATCCCACATAATTCAGATGGGAAAAATTGACCGTGACGATGCACTACACGTATTTAATTAATGTTTCAAGCGGTGAGAAAATAGCATAGATGAAGGGTTAAGGGGCATTTACTCTTCAACTGATTGAGAGCGAAAGAGCAGTGATTGATAACTTAAAAAACGGATCCCTCCCTTAAACTTATTTTTGTAGCACTAACTCCATGCATGAAGTTTCCATTCGTAAGGTACCTTTGCCTTAAAACCCTTAAAATGGAATTCATACATATTAACGACATTAAATAAACTTGACCCTTTTTATTGAAAACAAAAGGTTTGTTTACATTACATCTTTATCAGCGTTCACAAAAAAAGCAAATTTGAACGCACGAAAAGATAACGCGTGTTGTTGTTATAGGCCGATAGCAGTCACGCACTGCATATAAATTATCAAATGGGATATAATAATAGTAGATGAAGAAAAAAAATGAAAAAAAAAACCACGTTATAAATAGTAGGTGTGATCGAAAGTTCAACACGGAATCATCACGATTTGTTCTCATCACGTGCACCGTAAGACGCGAATGATGTCAGATATGAGAATGATTTATGAAAACTTAGCCCAAGGCGCGGTTTCGGTTAAAATATGGTTTAAAATGCAGCATTTCTGAACTTATCTTCAGTAATGTTTTTGATGACGAGTGCTTATGAGATTCATAAAGTCAATACCAGTGACGCGGACGCAAAAGTGTTTATCATATGTAAGACTACAGCAGAATCATCGTTTAAATATGAAATATGAACTGCAAAAAATATCAAACTAAGATTAGGTAAGCACGTTCCTGATTGCATTGAACCACTCAACATGAAGTGCGGACTTAAAGCTGGACATTAACTGTTTGAGTTCCTTGTGTGAAGCACGTGGATGATCCTTTTTGTACTGACAATCTGTTTTTGTCCTGTGCATTGAACTTTTACACGCCATTTTTCTTTCCGATGTAGGCCTATACAATTATTACCAAATGCAGCAGGAAGGGAGATTCAAGGCAATTACTGTACTTTTACATTCATTAAAATGGCTCATCTAGGTTTGAAAAAAGGGGAAATTCCCTATTTTGCAGCTGTATGAATGAGCGCATGTCTGCTGATGAACCTGTCTAAAAGCATATTTTTCACTGGTCCCAAGAATATGCTTTTAGACAGGTTCTACAGTACCTTATTATCAAACCTAATTATTGTCAGTCATAATATAGTTAATAGATAATATAACAAAACCATTTTAATAAAACAAACTTTTTTAGACTTACCCACATTGATAAGTTTCTGCCCTCAACAGTACATGCCTCGTCTATTCCCCAACCTTCGATCAAGGCCTCGACTCAGGTGTTTGTTTTAATTAAACACGGGCATCTTCCATTCATTACACGACAAATCCATGAACCGTGCATGTGTACAATACCCACAAAATCCATATGTGTCAATGTATACCTTATCCACCCAAGTATAATCCACACCGGTATTCATTACTATTGCTAGGATTTACCTAAATTGGCACTGAACTGAATTCATATGGGCGCCGCCATTTTTAGTGCAGTGCTGCAGGCACCAGTGTCAAGAAAATGTATCAGTAGGAGTTACTGACAGGGATTTTTCAGACCGTCCCTAGCAGTATGACAGCAGTGTTTCAATGTTTCAAAACTATGTAAATATACAATTAAATACGAGCATAATATCACCTTGTTTAAAAATCATGCACAACCGGGTAAAATAAACCACTTTAAAAACGCACATTTTGACAACTCTATTCTGTAGTTGTATCGACACTTCATTTTTTCGATTATTTAAATTGAAAATTATATTTCATCAGAAAGGTTACAAGCAAGGAGAAGGTGCGACTAGATTGTATAAGACACACGAGTCTACCAAAATCAGTATTAATAAATAAATCACGGAAAAAAAACAACTAATACTAATAATAATATGAATAATTGTAAATAAATAAAAGCTAGGAAATATGAAATAAAAACAATGTAAATGTAAAAAAAAAAAAAAAAAAAAAAAAAAAAATATTGCAGGACTCGATCTCGGGAAAAGGGGGTGTACAAAATGTAAACTTGATTCCTGGAGTGGGAGCACCCCCACTCCAGGCTCGTTAATGGAAATCCCTCCACATCGGTGCCTAGGACACCTCCGCTTCAACGAGACCCACGCCCTGGTATGAGGAGCCGTCGATGCCCCTCACAATGGGGACCGCCAAGCGATCTTACCACTCCAGCGTTGTACCAGGTCTACAACATCCTTCTTTGCAGTATCCCTCCAGAGCTGAACAAAATCCAAGCTCTGAAAATTCGCTTTTAGGGCCGAAAATCGAAGTTAAAAAATTGAAAAACGTAAAAAGCATTAACAAAGTCTGAATTTTTCTTAACATGCTGCAAACATTTTCAGGTCAAAATATTAAACAGCAGTTTTAATGAAGATTTTTCTTATTTTTTTTGAAATCTGAAATTCAAATTGAGTGGTGTTGCATTGTGGGGAAGACAACATTAAACAAGGCTGACTCTTTCATAAGTCCTATGTATTTCGCCGTTCACTTTTTTATAAATTTTTTATAAACGTGTTACTTTTAATTAAATTTGAATAATTTGTTTTCATTAAATGGTGGCAGAGGAAGCGTTGTTTGACAGCAGACTTGGGCAAATTGTACTCATGAGTAGTAATGCTGATAAATATGTACTCACGAGCAGAAGCACTGATTACGAGTACTTGTGGAGTCACTCCTCTAAAAGCATAAAATGTTCCGGTTCCGAGTTAGGACCTGTGTTATGAACCTGTCTAAAAAGCCTATTTTTCATTGGTACCAAGAGTATACACTTAGGCAGGTTCTACTGTACAGTACTGTCGCGTAAGCCGTTCCAGTACCGCATGATTCGGCTTATGATTCCTAGCCGTTATACTTCCGTTACAGGCCACTGCTGAACTTGCCACTTAATATTAAAACCGATATATAATTTGAGAAAAACACTGCGTACTTTGAAACACATTTAAAAACGAACGTACATATACTGGGGCTTTTAAAATCCCTTGGGTGTTTCAAAACACATTCCCCCCACCAATATTTATTAGTGTGTACGCCAAAAAATACTCTACCTATTCCACCAACTAAACGTGGCTTCCCCCACTTCCTATTTATAATATACCATTTAAGGTATATTTTCAAGTTATATTCACGTGTTTTATAGTATTGGGATAAACAAAATCTGCTTGGGAGTGTATCAGCAATATACAAGTGTGCATTATGGTTAGCAAACATGGCGAAGCCATTTATCTCAAAAAAGAGCACACCTGCAAGTATACAACAGGTATTTTCGTGCTCGATTAGTCGGTGAAGTACCCCATTCGAAAATTCCCCGTGAGGTCATTTATTATTCACGAAGGAGGGGGGGCGTGGTCACATACAATTTGTTAATTCGCATTCCTTGGCATTAATCCGTATAATTCCTATTTTTTAAATGCAACGCTGTAGGTCTAATGTGTTCCCGTTCCTAAATGTAGTCATTTTTAATGAAGTGTTGAGACGTAACATCAGATTAATCATGAAAAAGTAGCAAAACTTTTTTTTAAGTACGAGAACAAACGATTAACCCACGTTGTTCAAACCTCCCTTCGTGAAGAGTATTGCCGTAGGTGGCGCTGTCTATTTATTTTCAATCTAGTCGTTTTCACTTATCTTCATGTGTTTAAAGTGCAAATGCAATGATGTGATGTGGGGAAAAAAAACTAGATACGTACAGTATTTTCCAGATAATGTGGCCACTGGATATAAGGGTACTACTGCAAATGGGACCAGATGTATATTTCATGTTCCCTCCTTATGCGGTCATGTTGTCCTGAAAGCACTGTATTTATGAAATGTGTAACGGGAGTGGTGATTGTTTAATATACAAAGGTGCGAATGTAATCTAAACGCCAATTACTAATTGGTTAATTAGCGAAGCTTTTTTTAAATGAATGCAATATATCGCGACATCTCGCTATATTTGAGTTTTGCTTCCTCTTGAATTTTTAGAGCAAGTTATCGAACCCGAGCAGGGCTTCACCTGAAAACTCCGAACACGTTTTTTTAACTATCAATAATCACTAAGCAATAAAAGTACAATACTTAAAAAATTACATTATGGTAGTTTTGACCTCACGCAATAACGCCATTTACATCACAAGAAGACACCTACGGTGCTGCCACCTATACAAGTAAAAAATCTCTGAGCGCCGTAGCGGATATGTATATCCTCTTTAATAAGATACTTTGCAAAATTTTCAAAATAAAATCCTCACTCGTAGCGCCATCTAGTTGATTCTTCGACATTCGAAGTGTATGTGGGTAAGAACCTGACTGTTGTTGAAAATTACGATGCTAATCTAATTAAAACCGGGAAATTACATAACCTCTTCTGGTTCGGCTTTCATAAACAATTAACCGATGGTTTTCGATAAATAAGCGACAATGCCTTGATAATCGGCTTAAACAATGTTAAAGCACTAGTTTCGTGTCTACGCTTCCTCCATCCTATTAAAATCTAATCTGATTACACCTTGTCGACGTCACATGGTGGTGTAACTGGTGTTTGCAAGGTACAGAGGGGAAAACGCACCCACATTACACCCAAAAAACTCATAAATAAGACTAACACTGTACCCCCCATTCTTGCAATGTTGAAATCTCTAAAATGCTGCAGTGGGTATTAAGTATAAATCAAGTATTCATCAAGTATCATCACTGGTTTTCTTTCGTAAAAGTTCCAGCGCCATCTATGAAACATTCTGCGCAACATGGCGTCTGTGCCTTGCATTGGATGCTTTTAAACCACGTAGACATGCAGGAATTCCTAATGACAATTTTTTTTCGAATAGGGATTTTGCAACGGCTGTTGCAATCCAAAAGTTACTAAAGGGGGGTATTACAGGCCCGAATTCTCGAATGAGTTGTGTTCGCAAATCTGCGAAAGCATTAAGTTTTCGAGAATTGGGCACCGACAAAATATCGATTTATTTGAGATTCGTTCTCTTCTGGCAATGCGACGTAAAGTAATTTAGGGAACAATTTTATGAAAATATGTCAACAGTAAATGGTGAGGGGAAACCGGTATTGTCTACGTTGCATAGGGACTGTCGAGAAAATCCATTAGAAACGAATGTGGGCCAAACGAAATTAGGTCATTAACAGAGAAAAAAAAATAAAAAATAGGCTATAGGTTTAAAAAGACAGCGCAATCACTTCAAAATGAACATATATCCAATTGTGTCAAGAGAATAAGGAAGTTCATTTCAGAAACTGCATTTTAAAACGAAGGGGAAAAAATGCCCATAAATGTATATGGTTATCTAGCACCTGCCTAAATATGGGAAAGTCCTGGCATAGTCAAGGTATAGCTCGCAATACCTGTAACAACCTACCATACCTTCACTCAATATAAATGGCGTCTGTGACACCATCACGTGATCACGCCTTTCACAATTAATGCCAACGCAAATAGGAGTAAAGTATAATATACTGATGTTTTGACTAATGGAGACGAAATGAATTTACAATTAGGTAATTCCCCTCCAGGAAAAATGTTCCGCTTACAGCTGTTGTTTTAATATATTCTGCTTCAGTAAATATGGAAATAATTTTTTTTTAAATGTCATACATTTTATTGTTTTGAAAATTAACGGGAAGTTCATTTTTGAAAACAACAGCTGCAAGCGGAACGAATATTTCCCCCCTCAGGACAAAATAATTTTTGTTAATACGCACCTAATCATTGATTAAGTGGACGATAAGCCTTCTGCATGCAATGTTCACATTTTGAAATCCCCTGTCAAATCTATGATTATATTGAAAGTAGAATACTACTGTACCTCACCAATTTTTCTAGTTATTCAAAAGTTTTGTAACAATTTCAAACAAAGAATTTAAGCATTTTTTGAATTTTTTTTATTATAGATTTACTTATTTTTTATTTATGAAAGGAACCAGTTAAAAAACGCGGAAGCAATTTGGTATTGTTAATGCATTATTTATATCAGCAATGAATCTCGAAATTTCAAATTCACACATTCAGGTATAAGGTTTATTACCCTACTTAGCAAAGGAGTATTTTCTAAGCTTTCTACGTTTCATGGATGTTGGGATGATGCACAAAAGTATAAAATTTCAATATGCATGCGCTTGGAACTGGTCTAATTTATATTTCGAAAGGTATCGACAATACAGTAAACTTAGTGTTTCACCCAAATTGAGTACATGTCTATACATGATCAATATTTGATTGACACCTCATCACGTGTCAGTCAAACTATGCACTCTAAAAACGACCCTATATGGACCATTCACACCAAACAATGCATCATGTCATGATACCTCCTTTCTGGATCTATAAATCCAACTGGACTGATGACACTCCAAAATTGTACGTTAGGGAACTCACTTCATCCCTAGATAGTAGACATGGTAGCTTTACCTCTCAGGTTTTGCCATTAATACTAACTGTCCGTCATGGTCCAATAACCATAGTTGAATTACCGGTTTAAATGAAAACTGGATACATTATTACTTGTAAAATAGTACCAACTCATTGCACCCTGATGGACGATCCATTCTACATGAACGTGTTAGGGCAGAACCAATCACATCATCTCTGCTTTACTAGGATGTTGCAAGATGCCTCAACTAGTATGCAGGATCCGTCTGTTCGTGAATGAAGCGAGTCCCTTAACGTTCAGTTTTGGCGCGTCATCACTCCAGACGCGCCGTTTTTATTTTAGCGAATATGAGCAAAAAAGAACAAGAGGGGGGAAAAAAACATGGAGTAGTAATGGGGCCACGTAGTCCCCCCTCCAGCACCATGGCGTCCAAGGTCGCTAACTCTTTAGAAGCGCATCTGTTGTTCCCTTCTCCAAACCTGGCGCCTTTGTTCACCCAGGGTCCATTAGAAGTGACCGCAGCGACCTCTTCTTCTTCTTTTCCTCCCAGAATCCCTCGGTGTGGCAGTTCGCGTGCCCACCTCCACCGAGGCCCCCGAGGGGGCGCCGCGGCGCGCGCTTGCACGCGACAGGTGGCCGCATGGCGCGTGGACCCGGGCGCACCTGTCCACCCTGGGTCCCTCCGACCACCACCAAAAAGGCAGGTGGTCGGAGCGCTCATTCAAATGCTCCAGGGGGGGAGGAGGAGAGAGGGAGATTCAACGTGGAGAAAAAAAAAATTGTACAAAAAAAATGCAGTAGCAAAGGTAAATTTTCAGTGAAGTGCATGAAAAGACAAACACTAACCAACCATCTGCTGTTATTCACCGAGGTTCAAAGACCCTCCTGAAAGGGGCAGACAGTCTTGACTGTGTTGGCCAAAAATCTTAAGGGGGAGACAAGGTCTTACCAGGGGAGGAAGCCCCTAAGGTGCGAACTGCAGTCAATAGACCTCGGAAACGGTACAAGTCCCAGTTAATGCAACTGTTTAAGGACCTGAAAATTGGGATGAACCTTTGCTGCACTTATTTCGTCACAATTCTGATGATCATAATCATTACGGTGTTCAATCAATCAATCATTTCTGTTATTAACAAGTTTTTTATATTTTTATATGACCAATGGAGGTGTCAATCTCAAACTCGAGAGCCACTAGGAATACCTGTAGTCTTATTCCGGGTCCGCACCCCCTGGTGGTGTATGAAACTTCATCGTTCAATTTCCAATTTGCTGGTTGGAAATAAAATGTTAAATGCTCATACGCCACCAGAGGACGCTGAAACAGAACAACCAAATAAGTTTTTAAAGTACCGCCAAAGTTGTTAGTTTTTGGTTGGCAACATTGTCAAATGGCTTGAGTTATCAATAGTTGGTTTTATGTTGGTAACAGATACCACACTTGTAAATTATGGTATACTGTAAATTTAATGGTCGATTATATGAAATTTTGGCTGCTGTACTGCTGTATGTTTACACAAATCACGTGATGGGCCAATTATAAACCAACTAATTGTGAAGTCGAGTATGGCACATTCACCTTCACGGAAATTCCATCTAGTATAGGTAACAAATAAAAATAAACATCTTCGAAATAAACCATAGCTAGGCCTATTTCAAGCAGGTTCTTATTCACGAGGCTATTTTTATCTCCTCCATCCTCCTACAACTTGCTTTTGCAAACTGAAATTGTAAAACATAAATTCATAAAAAAAAAATAATTTCAATTTTGTTTTCCCGCTTGAATGCGCCTTCACAAAAATTTCCAGCTTAAATCCTATTTTCATTGCGAGACGTTTTTATTTATTGATGAAAGAAGAAAAATAACAAGAGTGGGGGAGGAGGAGGAAGAAAAAAAAATAGAAGAAGATGGATTCTGCAATGATATCGCGAATTTAAAGCCGATATTACAGCGTTTGAAATTTGTAAATCTATCGACGCCATCTTCTATTTATTGCATAATGCATCTTATGCATATATTTTTGTTATACTTGCCAATGCAAGTCCAACATCACGTGAGTATTATAATTAGCCTCGTTCCGGTTCATCGCTCCCTGGTGGCGTATGAATCTTTAGTATTATTGCATTTCCAACATGACCGCACCCTCTTAGTTCAGTTTTCGCATTAACTTTAATTCAAGATTGGAATAAACGGAGGCGGCCATGTTGGAAATACACGTTGTGTTTTTCGTTTAAATAGCAACCCTAAAAGCCAGAATGAGTGGAAGATTTATCTAAATCCTTTATGACAAGGTCTACAATGGAACCTAATCGGTCATAATCACTGAGGAAGTTTTGTGTGAAAATAAGAAATATCAACAAGAGCAAACATTGTTATCGACGCCATCGCTGGCACTGATAAAGCACAAACATTGAACAAAAAAAGCAGGTTTCTGTTTAACCATGAACCATTCTAAAATATGAATTCTGGATTTTTTTAAAAGCTAAACTCTGATGTTTAAAAAACTAAATTTAACGAGATTGGGAAACAAAACAAAACTGCTAATATGAAGACCGAATCCAATTAAGAAACAACAATGACAGCGTGGGCCTTGATGACAACAACAAACGCGTAGCAAACTTTCTACCATTTATTAATTATTACAGTGAATGCTAAAATAATGTTTATAAAAATGGTTATTTCTATTCTCTTTAAAAAAAACACGCACAAATGTTCACCTTGACACGCATTCAGAGTACCCAAGGAGAACTGCTAGAAACGGGAGTTTCAAAACGAAAACAACCAAAGATGAATACGCGTAAATGGAGACATACTCAATTTTTCATAAATTTCAATGATGCATACGTTAATATTAGCTCATTATGATTTATATTCGCCCATTCCCCAATAGAACTCAAAAGGAGTGGGATGAAGTTAAATCCCAAATTCCATTTTCAATTCTATCACATTATATAAAATAATGAAATCATAAGTTTCCAAATGAGCAAAAAACATCTTTGACATCCATGCATAAATGTGGACAAAATAATGGAAACACTTGCTTATTTTAAATCCGATCAAGTATCCCCAACAGTAGCATTACAACTTCATATAATAGGAGGGTAAATTGAATTTGCATTCACCCATACTGAACTCAAATTTCCGTATTAATACGGTGTTGGTCTGTTGGAGCACCTTTGGCTTTCAATTCTTCTGGGAATGGACTAGTGAGAGTTGGGAAAACTCAAGTGGAATTGTTACCAAATTCCCAATTCTTCCACTATACTTGCAAAAAGAGTATCGCAGCTATGTTTTTATGAAAATGAGTTATCTCGCCGTCCTTGCAATGTGCCTTGATATGAAAAGTATTAAAACATGCTAAAAAAATGTTATCAGAAATTTCTTTCTATATTTCACGAATTTCTGCTTCACCGTACGAGGTTTTATAAAGCAAAGAATATGTCCTCATTTATGTCACTGGAATGAGGTTTGGTTGTGATACCAGTTAGATTGCATGACTCTTATAAATATAATCACCTTGGAAACACCATAATTTTTACTGGATTTAAGTTCTATATTACATCACTTTACTTTAAGTTACTTGAAAAGGTTGAAAAACGCTATTGCACAGTACAGATTAGTCTCTAATCCACCAGATTTCTAGTGACTTCATAAAAAGGACAGAATTACAAACATACTTTTTTTTTTCTGAAATTCATGAGGTCAAATCAAGGTATATTGTGCATTCCAAAGCACCCCAATTTCAATGCATCTGTGCAAATGAAACTAATCAGAGGAATAGAGCGAAATTTCACAAAGCCACGCTAATTCTCCAGAAGACCCCTGACCGCTGGTTAACTAATGCTTTTCACTCGTTACCTTTAATAGCCTGGTCCGTGTCCCACAATGCACCAGTTTCACTGAAAAAAAGGCCAACCGAATAGCCTCGCATTATTTCCCCCTTTTCTCCCAACTGCAATTCCAATGGGTTCTGAATAGGAAATGCACGCTGAACGGCTACAAAAATATTGAGAATAGGTTGTTTGAGGATTATTAGATGGGACGAGAAATAGCAAAAGCAATGACTCGACACAATAATCGAACAATGGTCTAACGGAATGTTTCTTAGCGATAATACTCAAGGGCAAGACCCCAACTTTTTTATTGTTATTATATATTTTTTTTTAAATCTGGAAGTACACAGTGCAGTCTTTAGAAATGAAATTCGCAGAAAAATGGATGCATTATCTCTTCTGAGACCGCAGCGCCATCTACATCAATTTAACAACACACAGTGGAGTTGATTTCATCTTCATTTTTTGAGTATTCAAAGCGAGGTCAGGTTCCATTCGCTTGCTACTCCTACTGAACAGGTTGTGGATCGCCATTTTCCAAACATTTGCTCACCTTGCAAATTCTATTCATCGAACTTTCGAATGACGTCATTTATAGAAGAAAAAGACTACGTGTTTTGGACGAAAACACAAGTCAAGTTCAACAGGTGTTAGGTGGCGCTGCTAGCGATGATGGATTCTCACAACAGATATGACCATCACCACGTGATGGATACAAGAAATTCCCCTGCGACCCAATGTGTGTCACCACATCCCTTATGAAGTTATAATCCAATAAAATCAGCAATTTGTCACCCCCTGATGATGCATGGGCCTGTAGCTTGGCGGACTGACAAGTGGGCCCATAACATAAACATTACACAATATGTTAAAAGTATTAATAACCTTTTAGTATAACATAATAATATAGTTGTTAATATACATATTTGTTATATTATTTGGCGTAGTGTTAACTGACTCCAACATGGCCGCGCCCTTTTTTCTCCAGAAGAGGACATTATTTTTAAGATTTCAGATTGCACACAACATTAAATGTTGCATTAGTTGGCGTAATGTTAAAATTGTGGGGGGAAACATCTTATAGTCTCTTATACTAAATCTATAAACACTTATACGCCACTAGGGGGCGCTCAATCGAAATTAAGGTTAATTAAAAGCAAATTAGTGGCGTCATTCTGTAGCACGATCAAGTAGTGATAGCTAGTCGCAGTGTCGCACCCATGCGTGCAGTTTAGTCGCAGTGTCGCACCCATGCGTGCAGTTTAGCCGCAGATCGGCTCCGGTTCTAAATTGATTTTGGAGGATATTATTGGCACCAAATGTGAGCCTCACACGTGGCCATTTTTGCAGCACTTCCTGGTTGAAGGTCCCGTGGAAATGATTTTGATAGACAGGAGACGTCTATTGAAGGGGATTTTTCAAGCCTGGCCGATTTACCTTTTACGCCGAGTGTACAGCAATGGTACACTATGGGAAAAACGCATCGCTACTCGAAAAAATACTTCCTGATTAGTTGCCACCCCACGCCATCATGCACCCCCTTGGATTTGCAATTGGTGAGGGGGTTACGCAATCCGAGGCGTGGGTAGAGCGAAGAGGGAGTGGTGCTGGCGAGAGGAGGGGGAATGTGGGGGGTGGGGGTGACGGGAAATGTACTTGCACTATTTCAATAAACGTGAATAGACCCAGTTCAAGTTATTATTCGAGATTGTTCACTTTTGTGAGGTTGGCTCGCAACACTGCTTTTCCACAAATGATTTTTATCGCGCAAATAACGGAAGAGATAGAACAAGTATGAGCAGGGAAGGAAAGAAAAGCCTTCAAAATGTCCATTGTACTGAAACAAAAAACCATAACGCAATTTTCATTTCAGGATTAATATTAAGCCCTGGGCCTCACGATCTACACCATCCAAAAGTTCCAGCATTGGCGTAGTACATCAGGCTAGGATTTAAGGTCATTTCCGGTTCAGCACCCCCTGGTGGCGTAGGGTCCTTTCAACAAGGTCGCATCCAACTGCACGTGTGGTCACGTCGTTTTCATTACTGCAACAACGTACATTTTGGAGTACGAGGACGGGGCCATATTGGAAATGAGATGCTAAATGCCCGTAAGCCACCAAGGGGCGCTGTATCAGAACATTCATAAACATTCCAACGCAGACACATGTTATCAAGTTGACAAAATGTTTCTGCATTAACCTTAAGATTTCAATCAGTATATCACTCTGTTCATGGTGATCATATGGTGATAGATCAGTTCACGGTCGAGTATAAATCAACATCAGAAAATGTGTACGGTTCTTGAACCAGAAATGACAGAAATGCCAACTTAATACTTAATTCTAAACAGTATATATGATAATACATAAGTTTATTCTGTTATTCGTTTTAGTTCGCCATATTTGAATAAAAGCCATTTATTTTAACATGCCAAACGTGGGTCAATGTTTCTCTCCTCACATTTGCCAGTAGATGGCTCTAGTGTAGTGGCCCAGATTATCGCATATTTGAGTACTCCTTAGGCCCAGGGTCATCATTCAGCACCCTTATTTTCTGATGCAAAAGTTACAAGTGTTTATTTGATTATGTGCATTCAGCACTAATCAGAACGAGCTTTGTGCCAGTGTTGTTCCAAACTACCACGAATGATGTCACACGGGGTAGTTCCAAATACATAAACTAGAGAGCGTTATTGGCGAGTCAGTTAACTTTCATCAGTATATACAATGTATGATGACAAGAACAACAAACAAAGTATTTTGGGTTTTTTTAGATTCGGCTTTCTTTACATTTAATAACCAACCCTCTAAGAATATTTTTGATAAACTGTCCGAGCTATAAAAAAATTGAACTGTAAAGACGTCTCAAGAAGGCCGCCATCAATCAGCTTCCTTTTTTTTCAATATGGTTGTGGAATTCGAGCGAAAGTTAAATAGAACGCCACCGTATTGTCTAAAGCGGAGCATCTAACTTTTAATCAACTCCAATTACTGTTAATTTGTCACGGTTAATCAAGTTCCGAATCCTTTGTCATCGCATTATAGCTCCAGAACTACGGTGTTTTTGCTACCTGCAGCAAAAACAGAGTTCCTTTCGATAGCACAGCGCCATCTAGGGAGACTAAAACTAACTATAGATACATAAAAGTATTCAAGGATCGAAGGATGAGCTACACAATCTAATCTGATCCAAAACAAGCACTGATCTGTTTGACGAGCAAATAAAAACGTGTCCCCAGTTTCTGAACACAGGACACGAATTGTCTCGTGGGACCTTTTCAGGAAATGCTAGCTATTGCAACAAACAGGTGGAGGATTAATTCGCAGTTTACATTTTTATGAAAACCAACTTCCCGTATTTTTTTTTTTAAATACGGATGGTTGCAAGCAGTGCACGTAAATAGGTGAAACTAATATTTGTCAATATCCATTGAACAAACAGGTGTTCCAATAACGATCGAGTGAAAAGGCAACAAGAACAACAAGGTTGAATGAACAAAGTCTCAACGACATTATTGGACAACATCAGATCCTTGTTTTTGAGAAGCTAGTAGTATAATGCGAATAAGTCACAGACAACTCAATACTTAAGGTGAAGGAGGATTTGTTCAATTAATTGTAAATTGACTGTGGTTTAAAACCACCGTTTTGGAGGTGGAAAGGAGAACCAGTGGGAAGTTGCACGCTGTTCGAAGCTGGTCCACAGGCCGAATTGTTATCAGAATGTATCTAAAAAGCCACTTTGATGGACATGGTAAAACTCAATTATCTACTGTTTGGCGTACCGAAATCGCCAATTACCGCGATGTGACCTCACAGGCCCTGGACTCACGAGATCCCATGCAGTAATAAAGGATGGTTATAATTCGCCTTGCATGCAAACTTGTATACAGGGTGAGGCAAAACGTAATGCCCTGAAAATGAATTAAAAATGCAAATGCATTGGTAAGCTCGTGCATCGAGCAATCTACTTTATCTGGTACAAACAGATGGCGCCTGTGTTTTAAAATGGCTCCTAAAGGTCGGTACGCACCAAACGAAACATTCAGACACAAAAAACATAACAAAAACCCTTAATGTGTCCAGAAGTGTTTGTGAAACAATGTGTCAAAACGGCAATGTGCTGACAAATTTTGATGTTTCTTGATGCGTCGTTTCGATCGTTCGAGAGGCGGTCCGGATCAAAGGAAAAAAAGTTTCAGAATGTTTCCTGGTAAGGCGCTTTTGCCAAGGACTCTGCATGATGACGTAGAGCATTGTTTCAAGAAATGTGTTTGTAAAAACATGATAGAAACTTTGTTTCGTTTGGTGCGTACCGACATTAAGACGACTAACAATTTCTCTCGTCCAAATCACGGCAAATTTGAGTCAATTTCTGCTAACTTTCAATGCATTGGTAAGCGTGTGCATCGAGCTATCCGGTTGTACTCAGATACCATAGATGGCGCTGGTATTAATGGCTTCGCAAGTTACACAAGTGCGCTATTTTGACATCAATTGTTTTCGTATTTTTCGTTGAATTTTAAGTTCATGATATGATATTGCCTCTGTATCTCCCCGAGCCCCAACACTCAGCTCCATCTAGCGACAATTTTCAAATTGTTCTCTATAAATGTAGACTTTTGAGCACAAAAAAATCCAATTACTCTGCTTGTAAGTCGTTTAAATTCTCCACAACTGCTTGAAAAGAAGGCAATTTTAATAAGATGCAAATTTGAGTGCAACTAAAAGATAAACTCGAACACGTGAGAAGAGGGGGGAGGGGGGGGGAGGAATTGAAGGGGTGGAGGGGGGAAGGGAATTAAAACGAATGGGGTGGTGGGTGTGTGGGGGGTCGGTTTCAAGGTTCTCCGGGCATTATGGGGTGGGCCATGCGATACGGCGTTTGTTTTGCATCTTATTAGAATATAATTTATTAATAAATAATATGCAGATGAGGTTTACTGTTTCTCCCCCTCCGCCCAACCTCTTTCTATTCACATGTAAAAACAGAACTGATGAAATGTCGCCATGGCAACGGCATTTGTAACCACGGCAACCCTCAACCTATCTTTTGACTTATACAGAATATTGACATTTGCTTACTTTTCACGGCAAAGAAAACATAATGGAAAGTGCATGGGAATAAATAGAGGGGAAAGAAATACACCGTCAGAAATATAATAATATGAAAAGATTGAAAATATATCAAATTATTATGAAAAAAAAAATGATAAATGGGAGGGAGAATGTATTCAAGTTTTGTATGGAGCCAGTTCGCCTAATCCTAACTTACTTCTTCCGTCTCACGCTTTTAAGGTCAGGATCAACGTTTTGCCAGTTCACACTTTATACCATCTACATGTTATTTCGAACACGTATACGTGTTCAATGAGGCCCATTACATTACTTAGCACCATCGACCTTTAGATGATTCGGGCGTCGTTAAATTATCTCATCAAACAAACAAGTTCAGCACCCGGGCCCCTGGTGGCTTATGAACCATTTGCAATGCACTTCCAACATGGCCGCGTTCACTTAGTACTTCAATCTTCATGCCCGTGGGAGTGGCCATATTGAAAATGTAATGTTAAATGATCATGAGCCACTAAAGGATGTTGAACCGAAATTGGAATGCCTCAGGCGTCGTTAAACGAATCTAACCCAACAAACTAATTATTTTCTATTTGCCTTGGCACCCCCTGGTGGCGTATGCGCATTGGCATTGAACATCCAACATGGCCGCCTTCTCTTACAGTTGCATTCTTGATGCCTTTTTAGATCTCTACACGTCACGACTCACGGGAATAATAGAACGCGGCCATATTGAAAATACGATGCTAAAGGTTCATCATTTCATGAATCACCAGAGGGTGCTGAACCGAAACCGGGATGTCTTATCTCAAGCGTCGTTAAATGAATTTAACCCTTCTATATTTACTTTCATTGTTAGCTTAAACATATCCCCTCAGTTCATGCAGCCCCCCCTGGTGGCGTATGAACATTGGCATTGCATTTCCAACATGGCCGCTTGCTTTCTATATGTTTTTTTCCATCCCTACACGTGATGGGAGTAACAGAACGCGGCCATATTGAAAATGCGATGATAAAGGTTCACGAGCCACTAGGGGTGCTGAAGCAGAATAGGGCTAAACGTCTCGGGCGTCGTTAAACCATGAAAGATCACCGTGCATTAATAACTGAGGATGCTAGTATTACTAATATTATTTTTTGTTCGGAAACTACTTGAGCCACGCCGCCAACTCTAAAAAAAACGGAAATTGTCTATTATAGACTCTGGAGCAAGTATTATGTATATTATAAACGACGCACTATGATAATGCTAACTACGGGGGTTTAATGCGATATGGGTATTTTATCGTTGGCTCACGTCGGGCAGCCCATATTTCGTACATGTAAGAGCACGAGGCGTGCAATGAGTGACACACGTCTTAGCTTTCAAATCGATTTCACGAAAACATCAAAACAATGAATTTTCTCATCCTAGCTTAATTCCACCCAAATGAGTTATTTTCAGAAAACGGAAGTAATTCTAATGCCGCAAATGAAATGGAAACTAATCAAAGCACAGTGCCTACAGGGAAACATCCCCATCACGAATATATATATACAAGTGCACATTCTTTTCTTAGCGAAGGATTGCTACATCTTCACTAAAAATTTTACTGTAAATTACTTAAACCCAATTTTTTTTTGACATCACAAATTAAGGTGCTGCTAAAACAATACAACACAAATGTAACAAATGCATTGTTATTTACACAAATTATTTTGAGTTACATATAACACATCACATGATCTACGCCCTTGATCTGTTGTTTTTGTAGAATTTTTCAATTTGATTCTTGTAATTCAAATATAATTAGGGAATCGTAAAATTCTACAAAAAAGCATATCGAGTCGATCTTCTAAAAACCACAATATATACTGGGACAAAACTATTGGTCGCGTAAACAAAAACTATTTCTATAAAAGCGTCTTCATTATTTCACAACAAATCAATCATTACTTACTAATCTTCATGCGCTTTAATTCCCTAGAAAACAAACTGCATTCGTGTTTGTATGACGCCAAACAGGATTTTACGATCAAATGAGTCCTTATTGTTCAATAAAACACATCATCTTAAAGAGAATATTTGCAGAAAACAAAAACTACCATTCAATCAACACTGACGTATATATATATACAATAAAAATATTGGCAGTTTTACAAAAAAAAAAACCTTTAACACGAGAGGCTAGTAGCTCCAGTCGGAAAAGGATGATTTCGGCGGATGTGAATAGTGCGCAGGCGTTCAAAACTGATAACCGATGAATCCATACACTCTAATCACCTAACTCCTAAATTGGTGGTAAAATGAATTATTATAAGGAACTCATCAGGAGTGTTGTTGGATAAAAAGCATCATCTACCAAATCATACTAAAAAAGTTACCAAAATGCATTTATTTCGAGTAGGGAATTTTGTGAAAATAATAACTAACAGCACCATCAATGACTACCACATCCGCAAGTTCGACAGGAGTGCTGTTCTGTAAAATTCACAATAAGATGCCAACTTTTTTGGCAAATTGTGGTTACCCCAGGCAAAGGGATTCAATTAAGCGAAAATCACAGAATATGAAATATAAAAAATGCACTTCTGCCAACATCTTGTAACGTCATCATGGACAGCAGCTGGCAAATGGCGACCCAAACGCGTGCACCTGTCGAACGCGCAATTAAGGGGACTCTGAACAAGGTCAACGCCGAAAAAAGCATGGCAGAAAACAAAGGAAGTAGGAGGGCGCCCTAGTCGCGTGTTACACGTGTAGGCACGGGTCATTCATTTCGGTGGTCGTGTATCACCCTCGTCACTCCCGCACCTGCCTAAGCTGCCAGGGGGCGCTGATCAATCTTCGTCGGCGGCACGCACCCTACGCACAATCGCCGTTTTAAGAGTCAATAATTAGCGAATTGCTAATCACACATCATCGTCTTTTAATCGTGTCGACATCGCTCGGCAACCAGGCTTACGACGGAGAAGGATTAAAGGCGGGGCCCTCTGGTGTCCATTAAGGCAATGAAAAACACATCAAATCTTACTTTAGTACATAGAACACATTTCTGGACTGCACGCGGCTTAATAGGTGGACACTTGTCATCACATGAGCTTGAGATCAAGATCAAGTCCCCTTAATCCCATCAGCTGTAATACAGCTGTTCATTAAAAACAAGCTTGATCACGAATAACAGGGTGTCCAATAAATTTGTTGGAAAAAAAATTAAAGGATGCCAAAGCTAATTCCTTACATTTTCTATGAGCCCCTCGCCCTACCAATTGCCACAACATTTGTCAAAAGAGGCAGACATTTTTCTAGAGAATACAAAAAAGTTTTTTTTCATGTACATTTTATATAGAATTTGTCCGATTAACAGAAATTCCGACATACTGGTGTTTTGACAAGAATTTCAAACATAATTCACGACTTTTTCGTGTTGATAAAATTCAAGCATATTTCACGAATTTCAAAGTTGCTGGACACCATGTAAAGCGGCTGAGCATGCAGATTTGACGGCTGAAATGCCTGTGTTTTTAGGACATTCCAGTCTTTTAAAACTATCCAGGCACCTATTATTTTTCCCCAAAGCCATCAAAGAAGCACATCTTGGAAAGGGCCCAAAAAATAAAAACACCCACGTATTGCTTTCACGTTAGAATTGCAGTTATTTTATGCAAAAAACAAGATTTATTGACAAAAAGCATTAAAACTTATATTTTGAAACGTATATGTTTACAAAATACTTCGCATACTGAGTGTCATTCACCATCTTGTTATTCAAAACAAATCAGGCCCCTTATAAGTGCCATCCTTATTTAGTTTCTCAGCAAAAACACATCTGAATCTGATTCAGCACCCCCTGGTGGCGTTTCCGCCCTTTAGCATGGCATCTCCAGCATTAGACGTGTCGCACTACTATTACCAAAGGAAAAGGACCGTATTCAGATTTCGTCACGCCTCGAATCACGTGACTTCAATCTGCTAATAGTAATCCGACATTCTCCATTAATGCAAGGTCCATTAGCCATAGTGTAGTTCTGCCCCCTGGCGGCGTATGAACCTTTAGCATTGCAAATCCAACATTATTCTATCAAGATCGATGTCGGACCCGAGTAATGGTTTGAAAAGGGAGTGAAAGAGTGGTGAGGGAAGGCGAAATATAACTTCCTTGCAAACGATAATACGAGCATTTCCATAACAAAAGTTCTCGTTAAAACACAATTTTATGGCTCACTGACACCAATCCAGTTTGGTAGATCGAATTAAAGATGGCGTCGTCTCTCTCGATTTACCTTTTCCACGCCAGTGGCGCCACATTGGGTCGGTCGTGCCATTTCACCCAATTTTAGGACTAAGGCCTCCTTTTAAAAAAATATGAAATATAAATGCGCCATCTGTCAAAACGTGCAATTGAGGTTGGACACAAAAGAATTAGCGCAGCTGTTATTATTTAAGCTCGGCCCAAACTCAAGACTGTCATTATTAATTACGCTCGTAAAGCTTCGGTGCTATTCGGCAAGGGGGCGCCACCGTCGGGGCCCGGGTTGATCTAAGTTGTCTGGAATTTAGGTTAACAGCAGCTGGTCGACCTCGATTGAATACCGATTAAAAAACGACCATTTCTCAACTCAGGGTCAAGAATACTGACGAACTGGCCTTCGCACTTGCCAACAGGCGGCGTTCCAATCCACGAAACCTGTCAACTGCAAACAGCGCCATCTGTGCTAGCCTTTCGTAACTTTCAAACTAACCTTGGTTTGTTACCTAACGGCGCATTGACCATTAAAAAAACAAAACAGAATAGAGGTGCACCGACATTTTTCACTTTGATTTAATGCTGGCATAAAACAGTTCCTACATGTTTAAACTCCAAAAAATATACCCTTGATAGAAACAATAACTCTAGCCTAGATTGCTTTCTTTAAAAATTATAAAATTACAGTCTAGTCCAGTGCTGGCTAGTCCCAAATGTGTTCCAATTAACATGAATGTGCAATACAAATTCAGTGCATGGTTAAATATGACCAATAATTCCTATGTATGATTAATCGTATTTTAAAATAGACAAGAGGAGGTCCTATTTTAGCAGAGCTAATTTTAGAATTCGAATAACACTTCAGGTAGATGCTTTCCAAACGTGTTATCGAAATTAGCACCCACTCCATATTTATAAGGAGTTTAAAATTACAGGCTGACAAGAAAAGTATACGAGGCATTTGCTTGTAAAAACGCAAAAGCTAAAATTAGGAGATAACAAATTGCGAGTGTCAAATGGGAAAATGTTGTTTTTTGCGATTAAAATTTTCGAAAAGTTCCCTCCTCCCCTTCTCTTTCAAGCAGTTGATGAACAGCATGTTTTTCATTAAAAGTGGCGCATTATCTTTTAACTGAAATTAGGTTAATTTGCGAGCGAGAGACTATCGTTTAAGGCAGGGAGGCCAATCGAGGACAAGTGCCATATTTCACCTGGTGCTCCAGGGCCCCGGGCTAACAATCTTTCGGCCCTATGCGTCAATTTTCCCTTTTCAAAGAAGGATTTTGACGACCCCTCATTTAATTATTGTTGAATCTGATCTTGTGGGAGGTCCTGCTTTTAAGAAAACTTACAAAAAAACATAGACTGCAAGTCACTCGGGAATAAATCCTGAGAGCAGTTACAAATAGTCCCATGTTTCATATTACGAAGCACCTCAATGTGTATACACCTTTCAAACTGAGGGCCTCAACAGTGGCCAATAAACACCAGCGTGCCACTCTGCATATAGCATTTTCCGGTAAATTTGTCCTATGCGCGTTAGTGGGCCACTCTGCACAAATCCTTCAGGCCTATATTTTCACCAATCCGTTGCTACACCTGCCTACAGGTGACGCTACAAGCATCTACAGACTTATGAAACATAGGGTAATAATTTATCATCTTATTCTCAACATGCGAATCGCAGAACTGCGATGAACACGACATTGTTCAGGAATCAGCCCTTGAAGTTACATCATAAACAGAAATTAGACACAAACACAAATTCCCCGACTTGGATTACACGGCTTGTTCTCCAGAACTTAAAAACCACATTTTTCCTTGGCCATAAATTTTCATTAAAATTATGGCGCGACAAGTTCGCATGAATCAAACCGACAAATTACAACGTTACGTGTACGTAAAATGTAGCGTTTAAATTTCATTTTTTTTTCTATTTCAAGCTACAAGCACATCGAACCCTAAAGGGCCAGTTGCATCAAAACACCAAAAAAAGGGGGATGACTATGTGGCTATTCTCAGCAGTTATTGCATCTAAATCTGAGTAGTTACAAATTAATCTGGTCCCAAACCCGAATCCAATAGGTGGCGCTTCATCCTTTTTTCCCTTTATAGCAGTTGGGTGAAGAGGAATGGGGCCGGTTTCCAGAGAATAAAATATGCAAAAGCCAGTTAGTGAAATGAAATCATTCAGAAGGAAAACAAAAGCATTAAATATTGTGAGTGGTGGTGGGTTGAGGGGGTTAAAATAATGGCACGTCACAATGTATTTGTATTATTGCCAAGGTGGAGGGGGAGGCAAGGGAGGAGAGGGGAAAAAAGGAAAGGGGGATGGGGGTATAAAGAGAGAGAGGGGGGTTTGGGGAGCCTCTAGCAAAGGCACAACAATTGCTTTAAAGCTTATTGATCGATTAGAGAGAAGGGGAAAATGAGTTTTCAAGGCGAAAATAGGAAGAAAGGAGAGAGGGGGAACAGCGACCTTTTCTCACGCAATTAATGACACACTGGAATAAAAGCACTTTTGCAAAACGTAATTTTGTTGCTGCTTTTATAGTCGCTCTAAAATTTAATTATGCACATTATTGAATATTATCTTGTCATTAAGAACGACCGAATGAGCTCTCGCCAGGACCAACTAATTCATGGCGAAACTTGCATAAACTCTCCTTCAACGGCACGCTGGTTAAGGAGTTAAGGCCGCCGCTAAGGGGCGCCAGCATGCGGCAACAAAAAAAAAGAAAGGGACATGGCTTCTGCTTTGGGAAATAACTTTTGTTATTTTCAAAACACGCCATCTAGTGACAAAAGTGAGCAACCCAAGTGGAACATCATTCAGAAATCACCTGACCTCGGCTCAAGCCCGTGTTTGCAAGGAAAGAGTAGCTATATTTCTGTTCGGCGCCCCCTGGTGGGTCCAACACACCAAAAGTCACCATCATGAAAAATCAACGTTAAAAGCGCTGCAGTAAATGCAGATTGGTTAATCTTGGGGTTAAAGACCGCAGCCATGTTGGAAATGTCAAGCTAAAGGCTCGAGCCTGTTTGCAAGAGAAAAAAAAACAGTCTGTCCAGCACTCCTTGGCGGCGAATGCCCATGTTAAAAGCGCTGCAGTAAGCGCAGTTTGGAGAAAAAGGCCGCAGCCATGTTGGAAACACTAAGCTAAAGGCTAAAGTACCCTACAGTCGGGCAAACAAAAGACATATGGTAGAAGGGCAAGATGACCATTTCTAGGGTTCTGGACCAACGTCAGTAGTGACTTGGACATCATAGTTAAAGGCACATTAAGGCACTGATTAGATGTTGTTCATTTGCTCCGTGGTTAGGACCAAGATGTTAGCTCCCCCTCGCGAGGACAAGTATCGTTTTCCCTCAATTACACCAGGGGGAACTGTTTTTCTTTATTTACTCGTATACATTTGATGCATGATAAATTCCTTTGGCCATCAATTTCCTCTCCACCTCCCAACCCCTTGGCCCCCTCAATCCTCCTCTCAATTTTTTTACTCAATTTATTCCTCGTCTTCTTCAATATATATTTTTGCAAGGTAAAATTTTTTTCCTTCCATCTCGTCTCCGAGGCAACCAGCATGCATTAAGGGCGCTTTTCGCTGGCGCCATGGTAACGGCCGATTATCATTCAACAGGAGCATTTTCAATTTGGCGAAAAAGCAGTCAAACTTAAAAGGAAATAACAACAAACGACAGAGGTTTTGACCAAATAAATACATTTTTTTTTTTCGTGGAAATTTCTCGAAAAATGAAATACACAAATTCGATTGACGTTTTGAAGAAAATGGCATTCACTCCTCGTTAAATCCACTTAGGACCCTCTTTCCCTCAAGCCCCGCACGTGGCTATTGGAAGGCACTTTATGGACGGCCCTCAAACGCCACTTTTCCTTTCCTACTTTTTTACATCTTTTTCTCAATTACTCCCACGTGCACAACAGAGCTTCATAAATAAATCAAACAACTGTCAAATGAAAATCCCTTCAAACCAATTATTATACTGTTCAAAGTGCCTTTTTTTTCCTGGATATTCCGAAGAGGGATATTCACTCTCTCTCTCTCTTTTCTCGTATCAAAAACCCAAAACATTAATTCCATCGATTTTTTGCCAACATTTTTATGCATAAATAAATAATTTCCTAAGCCCCCTTTCCTTTCCTTCCTCCCTCTTCCTTTCCTCCAAAAATAAAATGCAACGTGCGGCGCTCCCACCCCCACTCCGAATGCACCGCATGACCTCTTGGCTGACCCTTTTCCCAGTATGCAAGTTTTCTTATGCCAAAACTATGTACTTGCTAGAGTCTACTAACTAACAGATTGTCATTAATACGCATTGAAGACAGCCATGGCAAGTTTTTACTCGTATGGGGTCCATCATTCAACATTTATGAATTTGTTTGTCGACTTCATGGAACTCAAGATGAATTGAATACAATTGACGATATTTAAGATAGTCAAAATGAACAACGAATTCTATATTAACCCAAAACTTCTTTGCAGTAAACTTAATTGGATTTCAATTTCGAGCAAATGCTTTTATAAAATATCCAGTCAATTTGCTGGAACTAATTCAAACAACATTCCAAGGAATTTAAGATTCATCTTAATATGATCCAATTAACTGCACAATATTAAACAAGCCTTGAAACATGATCAATCTTTCATGAATTGGTTTATGTTTATGCTTTAGATGTTTGAAGTAAATCCAAACAGAGCATGGACAAATGGGGTGTTAGCTGATAATTACAAACGAAAGGACATGTGTATTTTAAACGTTTTACTTTATTAAACATGTGCGAGGTGAAGTTACAACCCAAGTTAACTAAACAATGCAGCAAACAAAAGCATTTGTTGCATATTGTTGTCGTTTCGAATTCAATGTCCTTGGTATAACGAAGGAAGGCAAAGAAGGGGGGGCCTGCAGGAGGCTATGTTTCATATCGTCATTATTGCCATGGCAATAGCATTTCAAGGCTGCTTTTCAAAAAGCAAATAACTTGTTTCATCTTTACATAACTATTAAGCTATATTCATTCCCTGTATTCATAAAAGCCTTGAACCAAAGGGAATATAATGAACTTTAGGGATTTGAATTCAAACATAGTCTCTATACCCTGCACACATAGTGAACTAGTCAATGATCCTAAATGTTGTCGACATGATGACTAGTATTGACACTGACAGACTTTTAGTAACATCAAAAGAGGAGAATAAAAAAACACATTCGTAAATGCACAAAACGCCCATCACGTCCTATTTTATTAATATTAAAATCTGGTTGCACCACTGTTTAATCCCCGATTAATAAAATATGGATTAAATTATACCTGGACTGATTAAATAATGACATTTCATCTTTATTTGAAACTCATATCCCTGCATGGATTTTAACACCATGCAGTTAAAACACAATCATGCTGCGCCATCTAGTGAAAATAAATGTAAAGTTAACGCGCATCATTAATTGCTTTAATTAGTTGTATTAAATTCTGGTCAGAACCGTCTAGAGGCACATTAACATTTAATTAATATGGTAACTCCAACATGACTTGCCACAAAAAGTGGTCGCTTTTTGAAGCATAAGTACGCGGCCATGTTGCAAATGCCATGCTAAAGACTATACTAACATCACCAGGAAAGGATGAACTAAAATAAAACTGATTAATTTGCCAAAAGTATATTTGTTATGCCCAGATAGCCAACCTGGCAGCCCCAGAGGGAAGTAATGTGAAATTGTAATACGATCATTATACGTAATAAAGGTCCATTTACACACAGGAGGTTAGTAAGGGAAATAGTGTTATGCTCATGTACTAATGTCAGGCTTCAAATTTTAATATCTATAAGATATTTTATCAAAACTGTATTAGTATTCTATTTATTAGTTTTAAACAGTTATTTATTTCACCATCCTGTAGGTAAAAGCATGCTACATGCCTTTCCCTACAGCTGACATGCACTAATGAGGATTGGGGATCATTCCTTCACATAGCCACGCTTTCGGTTAATCAACTTATCATGTCCTAAACGATAATTCGGCACATTCTAATTACCACACAGTATATATCCACTTTCCATTTAAGGCCACGTTTTACAACCGGCAAAATCAGTAACAACATTCATAGCCAAGAAAAATGGCGGGAAAAAGCAAACTGATCAAAACATCGACGTTCAAGAACCGTGTGAAGACACGAGCTAACCGGCATTTACAAACAACCTGAATTTATTAAAACTGCAATGTTATATGCAGTAATTAGGCAATCGACTACTAATAAATGTTTCAACAAAGCATAATGTTCACAAAATACATCTCAGTAATAGCGGCAAATACACTTTCGGACAAAGACTTTACTCCAGACATTTCTGCCGGGGTTTCTTAAATTCGTAACACTAGGATACATTTGCTCGACAAGACAACTGAGTAACAATGGAAAAATAGTGCTCCTCATATAAAATAATCTATACACAAAAATATGATGTAATGCTTACCTATAAACCGAAGAGACCGCAAACTTCAAGCTGTTGAACAACAAACCGCCATCTTGAAGTGAAGAATTTTTCCATGCTACAAATGCAGGACTACGAGCGCCATCTATTGAGCAAAAATAGAAGCTGTAAATTACACACTGCCGCAAAAGTGTCCATCATCTGTTATGATTTATATGGTCAAATAACATAAAATACAGAATAATAGTAATAAAATAATGACTAACCAAATCCGTTTTTAGTTCTAAAGTCAAAAAAATAAAAACAAATCAAAGATATTTGAACCATGATGTCTGGAATAAAAGTTTAATCACCAAAATGTTATCAATTATATTTCATAGAATTAAACACAGAATTTTGCAACTTGGAAGAACAGATGCAAATGTTCTTTCCTTTCACACTAAACAGCCCAATAAAATAACTCATTCTGACCGTCCTATCCATTGAGATTACAAAATAGATGGCACAAATCTGCATCGAGTAAATACACCATCCAATGGAAAGCAATGAAAGCAATACATATTTTCCAAAAGTATGACTAGAACCCAATGCAAGGAAAGAAATCATGCACCTAAAATATTGCGGGGGTAATACACCATATGATATAAGCTTGTATATCGTTTGATAAAGCTGAAAATTAATTAATCAATGCACTTACGAGAATACATTTCAAATCGTTTTTAACAAATCCAAAGTTCCTTGATTTCATTCAAAACACTGCACAATTGCTTGGCAACTTCTTCAATACAATTTCTTCCGTAAGTGTGCCTTTTCCAAAAAAAAAAAATACAAAAATTCACTCGCTTGTACTATTTCAAACTCAGGAAAAACTTGGTTTGGAAACAATTAAAAGTTCAAAAACAAGTCGCTTTCTTCATTTTTTGAACTTACAGGAGAAGCGCAAACTTTGGAAATTATAAAATAGAAATATGAAACAGCTTCATTAAAGTTCATGACGAAAAACTTGTTTAATGGACGAGGCGCAAGTTTTTAATTCAATATTTGGGGCAAAAACAGAATGGCAGCTCGGCATACGGATCACATACAGATTAAGCTCCATCCCGCATTCTTATCTTTATAAGGCAGTCATCATCAAAGAATAGTTTCGCTACCACCCAACATCTCGATGAGATCCTGGCTGGGAGTGACTCTAGGATCAAGTCCTGCCTCCCCGTTGCCCCGTATCGAGGGCAGTTTAATGGGGGATGTCTGGACAGAGCGAGATGTAGATGCGTTGGCTAGGGCCCCTATGTCCGGCCAAGATGGGATGGTCCGGAACGGTCTGAAGGTGGGGGCATCGATGGCCAGCGTGGGAGTCCTAGGTCTGACGTGGATCTCCTGAGGGTCCTCTTCCGTGGCCACGTTGGTGGTGGCCACTTTGTTCATTGCCCAGTTGCACGTGGGCACGGCAGGTGGGAAGCGTTCGTTCACCAATGGCACGCTCTCCAGATTCTCCAAGTCGCTGTCATAGTTTGGGGAGCTGCCAGAAGTGCTTCTGTTCCTGTTTCCGCGTCGGATGCTACCGTTGCCGGTTGTTCCCGACGAGGACACCGAGGCCAGCAGCTTCTTCAGGCGATTGAGATGGTTCTCTCCGGTGGCAGGCGAGGCTTCCCCGTGGAGGGCACTGTTGGATATCTTAGCCGCCTTCTCGTTCCATTCCACCATGTGGTCCATCTCAATAACGTTGTTAGAGTGTGGGAGTTCGCGGCTCTCGCACCAAAAGACCTCGGAGGGATCCACGACAGCCCTCATTGCCGAGCGGGGAGATAGCCGGCAGTCCTCCACGATGGGCGAGCTGAGGATGGGCGTTGCAGGATATGACTGCAAGTACAGCACCTGGGTCTCGTCTTCATCCCCTTCCACCTCGATGTCGGTGTTGTCGTCCTCCAGATCCTGCACGACTTTGACCAGAGGCATGTTCCTGGATCCTGGCGAGTCTTCCTCCTCTTCGGGGTTGGACAGGATGGGGCTGAGTGCGGATGGGGAGACAGTGGGAAGATCCCGTTGCTCCGAGCTGGCCCGTCGTTCCAGTCTTGCGTCTTCTTCAGCCTGTTCGTTCAGTCCCTGCAGAGCTCCCATGATCATCTGATCTTCTAGCGTCACCTAGCAGCAAAGCCACAAAAATCTAATGGCGAATGGACTACTATGCAGCAAAATCAAAAACAATTTCCCTTGGATCAGCCATTAATAAGAAGGGTCAAGATTTCATACTATAAAATTCAATTTTGACAATTCAACATGTAGTGTTACATTTTTTTTTTTTCACAATGAAGCAGACTATTTTTTCAAAACCTATTTACTTTACTGTGAAAAGTTAAAAATTGGTGATAACTTTAATATTAAAAATAAAAATTTATATTTTCTTTTAGAATATTTTTGTAAAACTTTTTTTAAAGGCATTTGAAACTTTTAAGACCATAATTTCCATAATTACTGCTGAAAAATAAAGTGAAGGATTATCTGACACTTGACAAGAGCTACACACTATCTTTTTCTAGCATTGGCCTGTCAATTCAATCTCTAAAACCTAAAATAAATACCATGTATTGCACCACCGAATATTGTGATATCAAAGAAGGGAAATGGCTATCAGTTTCTTTAAAATCTAGAATTAGTTTGATTTTGTGCACGCTATAATATTGCCGCTGCTTTGCTTCCCCGGAAAAAAAGTGTGAAATTACGAAGAAAACGAAGGTCTGGATAGTAAGTAAAGTTTGAAATTCTACGCACAAGAGGTTGGTTCGAATCAACACCCCGAAACATGTCGCTAAGCACCATATAACGTTTCGAAACAGAAAGTGAGCGAAACGAACACACCGCATAGAAACAAAGAGGTCGAGGATGGAGTACGTACACCTACTTAAAGTAACTCACACCAGAGGCTATGCTTCTTATCCCAAAACAATCCACCACCGTCCACTTTATTGACTCCATCACCAGAAATAATAAATTCCCAATGAAACAAACTACAATTTCTAGTACAAATAATATCATAAAAATCAATAAGCGCATAATATTATGCAGAAAAGAAAGAAAATAAAAGCATCTACTTCAATAAACTAAATACGAAGCAAATGCGAGGCCAGCTCGCCTTGTGTGGCGCGCGCAAGCCTGACTACTTAAAAAAAAGAAATTATCAAACTAAAGTTTGACAAAAGCCACATATAAAAATTAAGCTCATCTCATCATAACATTTACAAAACCAAAACACTACTATGCAAACAATCACAAATTTATACAACTACAAAGCAAATTGGAACTTGGATATGTACTTGGTGATTATACTAGTCTGTAAAGTCAGTTAATAGCACCCATGATTTAAAATCTATAAAAAATCAGCCGAGTTTGCTGTCATAAAACTCATAAATATTAAAACAAAATAATATAGATCTAAAATTGCACCGGAATTGTATTCCAAGATAAAATCTTTAGTATTTAAAAAAAAATATTTATCTTAAAAAAATATCTAGAGGAAAATAATATCATAAATATCGATAGGAAATTAATATCATAAATATCGATAGGAAATATAATATCATTGTGGCGCATGTTTGTTCATTATGCTAGTCATCAATGCCAGAAAAAAAACCAATGTGGTTAGAATATTCAAAAATAGGGCAGTCGACTTCTAGAACAGCCATAATACCTAGTGTTTAGGATTAGCCAATTTGTTTATAAACTGTCTTTAAGCGCAATAAGCAAGTATACATGGCATCCATGAGTATTTCAAACTAAACCGAAAGACGCAACCCTCGTCACAAAGCAGGCAAAATATTATAGGTAAAGAATAAAATGAAGAAATGCAAGCACATAAGACCCGCTCCCAAGAAAGATAAAACACAAGTAAGAAGAAAAAACGTTGAATATTGCTAGGCGAAGCTAAGTTTTCACTTCCAGACTCCTTCCGAATTTCAATATAGGATGGAGAAAAAGGGAAGCAACAGCAGCAGCAAGTACCGTAGGTGGGGATGGTCAGTTGTGTGCATTTGAAAACTAACTTCTTATAGTTTTAAAATAAAAAAAAAATCCTGCACTTTTACCTGTTCCGATGTTATTTAAACATCAAAGGTTTAAACATTATTTTAGGCTATAGTCTATGTTTTTGGTCAAGCTGTTCTATTTAAAGAGTAGCAGTGCAACCGACCATCCATTAGTTTAGATCACGATGGATTGGATTAATAAAGGATACAGAAAATAGTGTCATCTATTAAAAGATATTGCAAACCTTCCATTACCAAATATCAACATTTGTGCACAGCCATAAGTAATAAACAATTCTTACTTCCCTGAAATATTTGATCGAAAATCGGGATCGGCTTTGAGAATAAAACCTCACAGAGGGATGAAAATTAATTTGGACAGGCATAAACACCTTTCGGAGGATCCCTTCCATAAAGATGGCAACCTTACACCCGTATTAAATGTCGAATAAGCCCATTCGTAGCGGGCACGCATGCATGCGGCTTAATGCAATAACGAAAGGAGGGTTGGGCGGGGATGAGACGGGTACCGGGAACCGCCAACCGATTCGTCTAAAACGAAGAGCAAGAATTCAGTTGCCATGCATGACAGGGAGCTTAAGTGGAGCCAAACACGCCGGTTCCCTTTTGAAATTTATAACTACGAATTAAAGGTCAGTGGTAAACGTGCACCAGACATTGCGGGAGTTGATGGATGGTACCACCGTGGGGCGACTATCGCCTGCGTTTGGGGCGCTTTCGTCTCCTACCTGTTTTTGGAGACTGGTGGACGACGACGGAGCTAATTGGCGTTTCACAGACTTGACAGAGCCGCTCCTTTCCCTGTGAGAGGCAGAGCTACTTCTATCTCTGTGGGAGGGGCGTCCTCCTCCTCCTTCCTCGCTTGCCTTCAGAGGTATGACTGACACTGAAATGGCGAACAAAAAATTCAAGAGTTCATTCACAGAAAAAAAAAACATTTGTGCACAAAGCTAACAATAAAGACTATTTTTTCATATTTGTATCACTTATCTGTAATATTTGACATTTGTTGAAATCCTAAAACTGGAGTTCGTGCAACATTTTCAAGAATTTATCTAGTCTTTTGAAATCGGCTCGACTTACCGTTTGTCAAACTGTCTGTTTGCTCAATGACAGGTTCCTTAGCCTTGGATACTGGTTCCTCGCTTGCTTGAGTGTGATGGCCAGTGAAGCGCACTTGGGGATGCATTACGTTACCATCCTCCGATGAATCGCGAAGTGCCAACAACGCCATGCGGAAGAGCTCCCAATCTCCAAATGACATTCCCATAACCTGGAAACATTAATATGTTAGCATATCAAGTAATATCACTTAGCATCTATCGAGTAATGAATTTGTATCTCTCGCACCTTTTTCAATTCATCCATATCGCAGGATATCAGCACTCGGCCATGGATGTTATTTTCTTTTAAAGTCTCTTTATACTGCTGTATGGCTTTTGGGGCAATACCTTCCAGATCTGTAATTAAGTCGCAAACTCCGGCCACAGAGAGGGAATCTAAACTCTGTCCAGATGGAAGCTTGAAAGAAACCAATAAGGTAAATCAGCATTACCGATTCTTGCTTGCCTCCTAACATGCCTCCTTATCATTATTTCAAGACAAGCATTCAATAAAAAGAAAATGTAATCTTTAGGATATTTATGATATCTAATTAATATATACACCAACCTGTAAATGTACAGTGTGACCTGCGTTAGAAGAATCACCATGACCCGATTGGTTGTTTGCAGGGGGAGCCGATGCAACTGGTCTGTTGTGAGCTGGAAGTGGTGGCCCACCCCAAACTGGAGGTGGAGCTGAAGGAAGTACTGAGCCCATCATACCCGGAGAAGGGTAAGGATAAAGCCATCCACCGCCTGGAGGAGGTGCTGTAGCGACCCCTTTGTTTCCAGATAACCCTGGATTTCGACGAAGGGTTACTCGCCCTTCTGTTAAAGCGCCTCCGGGTCCAGCAGGTCCTGCCGCTTGAATCCAGGGATTGCCAGCTGGGCCCGCTTGAGGCATAACCTCCATCCTAACCATGTCTTCATAACTCTGCTGCTCCTCTAAATTGACCAACAACAAAAAATGAAAGGATGGTTTAAAAGACTACAATTTTAACCTTAATCCTTTTTAACCGATTAGCAGCTGCTTTACTCCTTTAAAAATTAACCATACCTCGAATTTCTTTCCTTATATACGGATCCAAATTAATCGTGAATGGGAGGAAGACCTTGAGATCGCTGACATGTAGCGATCCCTTGTGGAAAGACAAGAAAACTTCAAACTTCCTTTCATCTCGATCGATTTCCAGCAGAGGCTCGATTTCTTTGGAAGTAGGAATCAAATCACGAATTCTGTTTCAAACAAATTATGATAATTGTAAAAAAAATACATCAGGCAAATCTTAAAATCCCTACGTAAATTTAAGAGTAGCAGCATGCGAGTCATTTAACACGAGGAAAGTTACTGGATTAGTAAGGGCATAGTTTGGATAAGCGACGAAATCGCATTCACGGCCTTACTTATCATAAATAGACTTCAGTGAATAATTGTCCTCCAGAGATTCTTCATTCTTTTCATAGTAAAAAATTATCCAGGAAGTGCGGTAGGGCCATTGTTCCGTAATGTTCACCCAGGAGGCCAGATGATACCAATTGAAATCTATGTTAAAAGCTTTCAGTAGGCGGCCTATGAAAGAAAAAAAATCATGAATAGACTCGACGAGCTAGAAAATCTAAAATACCCGAGATGCAAACGGTACCAACCTGTGATGTACATGACATTCATCAAACGCCTCATGCTTCTAGGATTGACGTCACTGAAGTAATCGTCCGTTAGAAGTACCCGAGTGAGGTCCTGAGCTCCGCTAGGACGCCCTACGTTTCCGACGCTACTTGCAATGCTGTCGCTGGGCTTCAATTTTTTGCTTCCCTTGCTGTTCGTCCGCAATTGCTTTACCCTTTCGGGAATGGACATGCTGGACTCGGACGAAAACCGCCTGGCCGAAAGAGCAGCGTTAGTTTCTTCGCTCCATCCAGGGTGAGCTTTGCGCTGCACTTGCGCAGTCTTCTGGGCGACCCTCACTCGACGGAGGCCAGAATTTTGCAAGTAGAACGGTAAATGAACAATGTTTCGAAGATAATTGTGACCGCTGATGCTAGAGTCGTGAAATACTCTATGAATGTTTACTTCAATTGCCTGTGGAAAAGAGATCAAACAAATGTTTAAACTATAAGTCCACTGATAGCCAAATAATGATTAGTACAAAAATGATTGGTTGGTCGGAGATTTAAGGCCATAGTTATTTTATAGTTAATTCGGCTTACTTTTATGATGACGTGAGGATCAATTGCCAGGAGAATAATAAAAGGTGCCCCAAGATCAGAGAATAACAGATGGACAGCATCGAGATTATGTAGAACTCTGTCCTGCTCGCAACTATCCAAACCGTCGACGATCACTACTAGTCGAGTCTGCTTGCCTGTAAATCCGTCCAAGCACTTGGCCTACAAATTAGAAAAGGGCAGGAGTTAAGCCAAACACAAACTGAAAATTACAGGCGATTCTATAGCATTTAAGATAAACTACCATTTCTGCCATAAGTTGCACATTGGCTCTCAGTGGCTGCAGGTGAGCATCTGCCTTTGCACCACTTCCGTTGCCCACAAGATTGACCACTCTTCTCTTACGAGGATAGCAGACGGCTGAGAGGATTCGGATGAGCGTGTAGAAGTTTGCAATTAAGGCAAAAGTCAAAATGCATCCTACGGTGATCAGCACGGCCTTGACAATGTGCCTTGTTTGGTCGTTTTCATCATCATCGTCGTCGTCATCTCCATCCCCGCTACCATCGTCTCCACTACCGCTGCCATCATCATCGCCGCTACCAGCACCCAGCAGGTGTCCCATGTTTGTCAAATACAGTCCAAGCATGATGGAAAGTCCAACCACGCATAAGATCATAAGTAGAAATAGGAAAAAATACGGCACGCAGCAAAGACGACGCCATTTCCAAGATGGAGAACTAACTGTAATACATTTCAATTGAAAACTCGGTTACAGAAATGCGCATATACATTTCTGTATATGATAAACACGAGTGAATTCAGGAAACGTTACCTTGTTTGGGTTTGAAAACTGTATACAGACGAGTAGTAAGAGTTCCATATTCGTGTTCCAAGGCGGTAAACAGAGAAGCCACAATCTGGGCTACACTACCATCGCCACCTGAGCCACTCACTTTAGTTTGATCAGTGAAAAGAAACCTAAAACAATGCAATACATAAACAAATTAAGGTTAGTATTTAATTGCTTTCATTGCAATCATTTACCCATAATTAATCATCTTAGCCATTTTTTTAAATCGAGAAGCCCACCAAAACAAACATAATATTCACCGTATGTGCTGAGCATGAGTTCCATCTCCCAATGGTAACTTCTGAGGTGGGTGACAAAAAATGACTTGAAGAAACAATTGAAGAGACTCCATCTTCCTAGCCAAGTATACGCTTATTTCGTAGCAATATTGCCAATCGTACCGCTCACATCCGTACCTAACCACAGCTGGATGAAAGGAAAAACATTATATAAATATATAAAACAACGATCAGAATTGCGTCAAGGCATCACATCAACCTACCTAGGAAAATCTGAGCAATGATAAATAGCCCTACTCCAGCAGCTATGCCTGCAAACCAGAGGCGGCAAAGAAAACCGATAAGGATGCCAAATATAAGAGATATAAACATCACAACCATAAGGGAAATCCACGAAAATTCAAACGTCGGTTCGATCCACTGACGAGCAAAGTTTTTCATTTCATCTAGAAATGTTAAAAGGAAAATTAGAGACTATGCGACTATTTGAGAAAGCCAAATTTCAACGCGGTATTAACCTCGAAGTTTTCCAAGTAAGAACGACTTCCCGCTTCCCCATTTAGCATACAGTCCCAAGCAAATGGGCATGGATAGCGACGGTTCGCTGAGAATGTCTGCCAAAGCACTGCCGTAAAGATCATAACCCAACATGTTTTCGTTATCCTCGTTGGTGTTCAGTCGTCGAGCACCGAAAATCTGTCCCAAAATGCTCCTTTGATGGCGGGAATCGATGTTGTAGGGAGTTTCTCCATTTCTGTTGGGACGATACAAAAGCTGGCTGTTTTTTGGATTGCGGAGGAGCAATTCTACGATGCTCTTGCTGTGGGCACGCATTGCGATATGTAGAGCAGTGTCTCCTTTCTAAAAGTTTAACACTCGTGTTAAACAAAATAAGACATGAGAAAGTTTCACATGATAGAACTAATTTTTACAGCACCTTATCGGCCGCAGAAACTTTTGCTTTGCGCTCCAGTAAAAGTTGCACGAGCTCCATATTTCGACATCTCGTGGCTTTCATCAAAGCAGTGTCTCCATCCTAAAACAAAATTACAGGTTTGTAAGCGCACAACGAGAACGTTTCCAAAATTGATCAAACTACTAACTTTGGTGGCAAGCTCCAAGTCGGGCCCTGTGTGCAAAATAGCTTTTGCAACGTCGACAAAGCCCTTTTCAACAGCCCAATACAATGCTGTCTTCCTATCCTAGATTTAAAGTAAAATAAACGTTTTTTACTTGTCAGAATCATTTAAAAAGATACAGGGTCAGTCAGGTTCAGTGTTTATCACAACAAATAACGGTCTCTTATTTACCGTTCCTTGGATGTCGACATCAGCATATTTCTTAAGCAGAGCTTCCACGACTTCCAAGTGTCCGGATTTGCTAGCATGAATCAAGTTGGTGTCGCCATTCTAAAATAAAACTTACATTGAAAGACATGTGAAGCAAATGATTTCAGATATGCACTGGATGTATTATGAAAAACTCCACTTGCCCTATCTTGTAGATTAACGTAAGCTCCAGCATTTAGAAGAGCAGATGCAATTTCTGCTTGCCCTTCCTTACATGCAACCATCAGAGCGGTGCAGCCATCGCAATCCAAAGCATTCACATTGGGCCTGTAGTCTAAAAGGAGGTGTACAACCTCGGGGTAATCTCCGGTTGTAGCCACCAGTAATGGAGTCCAAGAATACTATGAAAAAAAACGACACGGTCCCATGTTGAATTCGTTGGGGTTGAAAACAAACAAAAAAGTCGACATTTTTTTACCATTCCTGCTGTGTCCACATTGGCACCAGCCTTAAGTAATTCATCGGCAATTTCGACATATCCTTTTCTGCATGCCCAAACCAATGCAGTAGTTCCATACTGAGTTAAATAAGACAACAAAATGGCATCCAAATATTAACAACAAATATATGCACGGATTACTTGTTACTGATGTCATAAATAATAAACAAATGATTTACAAAATAAAACATCACAGGATCTTACCTTATCACCCACATTTACTTTGGCACCAGAATTTAGGAGTTGTCGAACAATTGATTTGTAACCCCTTCCAGCAGCCCACACCAAGCAAGAAACGTGATACTTTAATAAGGCAAAACAATATTGAATTATTTATCTATAAATAACACAAACAAATTTTGTATTGCATTAATGAATGCATATAGCACAATGTATGTAAAGCTTCTCTGGCATTTTTAGCCACTTGGTAACACTAACTTGAACGTTCAATATTTCAAAGTGTTTGCTGGTATATTATTACTTAATAAATTCCAAATTCAATAGCCAAATATTCTCTTAAATAGGCCGATTAATTATCGCAATGAGTTATGTATCAATGGAAACAAGAGTTGTAAGTATACTGTAAGTGCAATCATAATCACTTAACAGCGAGATGACATCCCATAACCATCTAATCATTCAACAACATAATCAGCCAAGGACAAACTGCTGTGAACTACTCAAATGAATTCGTGAGAAAATAAAGGAGAACATCGAGCACGAGCCCGCCTCATTAGATTATAAGAACTAACCTGTTAATAATTTATAAGTCAACTTAAAAAACATTTTTCATAACATTTACAATAGGATAAATATACCAAATCAACATTGAATAATGAATATTACGGAATTTTACAACGAGATTTTACCTGACCAGTGACATTCGGATCTGCACCTCTTTCCAGTAGCAGCTTAGCACAATTTGTTCTTCCTTTGTAACATGCCCAAACAAGCGCTGTCCATCCACCCTAAGGAAAAGAACAATTCAAGCTCAGTATAAACCATCAAATTGAAAGAGCTGTCAGAAAAAAAAACAAAAAAAAAACATACCAAGTCTTTATGCTCGATCGCTGCACCAGACTCGAGCAATTCTCCTACAATTTCGTCATGTCCTTCTTTGGTAGCATTCAACAATGGTGTCCAGTTGTCCTATTTTAGTAAAATACACTACATTAAATTGACCTATTCAAACATTGAAATCTCTATAATAATTCACATTCCGAGTTTCCAATATAATAAGTCACACATCAGGAAACCCCGACAGCCAAAAAATTGAAAGAACCATATATGCATTTAAGTAATTAATTCCACGTACGTTATCCATTGCATTGACGTCGGCTCCATGTTTGAGAAGTTCTCGGACAAATGTGGCTTCTCCTTGTTGGCAAGCAAACATGAGAACGGTTTGTCCATTCTTGAAGAGAAACAATCAGTGTTATGTCATATTCACTAATTAAACAACTTAATACAGCATAATATATGACAACTTCAAAGCAAGAATCATAAAATGGAGAAAAATGCATATTGGTCACACACAAGATATTATGATAGTACGCCCAGTTAGAATTTACATATGGAATTTCCACATCAGTCATCAGCCATTTTATGACACCTGCCCATAATGTAAAACATGGTTTTAAATCATCTATACTTGCCTCGTCTCGGACATCAACTTGGGAATGATGTGACGCCAAATAGAGGGTCAATCCTCTAAGATTGCCATCTTGAATAAAGCAGGAAAGTGACTGGTAGGTAATCAAATTTGTGGCCATGTTTGTGGCCTTCCTTTCTTGTATCATATGATGCTTTAAACTTTAATCCATTGCTCTTTCATAAGCTTTTCACTAAATCCTATAAAATGGAACAATTTTTTCTAAATATACCATGCTGCAGCATTAATGTTAACAAACTATAAAGCTACACAATTCGATACATAGCCACAAGCCACAATGCTTTGTTTAATATTTTAAATGTGTGCCAGGGTTAAGTCGTATTGGTTAGACTCCGGCATGTTGGAAAAAATTGGCCAAGGTCATTAAAATAGCCTACATCTATCATAATGAAAGTGTATACGTCCTGCTTTATGACCCAGTCTGGTAAGCCGACCAAATTAAAACTAGGGCGTATCTGTAAAATCAAATTATGAATGCTCACCACCTCAATTAAAACTGTCATCAAAATGAAATGGTAATGTGGAGCAAAGAAAATGATGCTATGAATCCTTCATTACTTCAATTTCTGGTAATTAGTCTCAACAAATGGCGGTTTCTACGAAAGGAAACCATTTAAGACTCAAGGCCAGTTATTTAACAAGTGTTCAAAATTGCTGCAAAACCATAAGTAAACTATTTCATATACGACCTCCAATTAACAGGTATGGCCTTTAATATATTTATTATATATTACCTTAACCTTAATTTAAATCTTATGTTTTTTTTACAAAAAAAAGGAGCTACGTACTCATAAAATATTTTAAAACTTGAAAAAAACAGTGTATTACATGGTATTGATGTTTTTTTAAACTTTCATCACTTAGACAAAAACTGCAAGAAATTTAATGAACAAGCTTATAAAAAAATTAAAAAAAAAAAGATTTAAAAAAGTTTTTGGACAACTTTGTTATCACTATTTTACAGGTTATTTTGTTTCCTTCAATTCCTTCCAGTGCAAGGCTATGTATTCTTTGTTGACAAGGACAAGACCTTTGTAAAATACCATGTTGTAGCCTACAATAACACCGTATGTATATTTCCTAAAGCGCCAACCATAATTAGGTTGTTCAATTATTAAACTTAAAAATACTTTCATTATTATATGCTCTAATTAAATGGTGGTATGTATGGTAACATTAATGGGTCTTCTATAACTTATACTTTCATTTCTTTTGACTACAATATACCTAACAAACGTATAATTACGATTCCGGAAAAATATTCAAATTACTTTTTCTATAAATAGAATCTTCAATATTTTTCAAATTTTCAAATCAGCCTGAATTTGTGGCTGAGATTTCTCGCGTTGAATAACGAAAAACTGCGTTTTGGTTACTTTCAAAGAACATATATAAAACTTTGTGAAAAGTTTTAAAAGATACATTTCTCAAAACATTTATAATATTAATCTAAATACATTGGAAATGCTATAATAGAATCATGTTTATATATCAGCTTTAGGAAAGCGTTTAGGATACCATAATATTATGTACTTCATGAATTTAGACAAAAGTTTGGCAACGATGGGGGAATTTCCTGTAGATTCAGTTTGATGAAAAGAATGACAGGAAATTAATAGAAAAAATCTAAGAGAGGAAATTATCAGAATTGTGGCAGATTATTAATTAGAAACCATGATTATCAAACCCAGGTCGACAAAATACTGCACGATATGTACATCAAGATCCCCAATCTTAATTTAAAGGTAATGATGCGGTATAAGATGTTGAAGTTGCTCAAAAAGATGTATACTTACTGTCTGAAGTTGTCAAGCGATTTTACAAACTATTGAGAAACCAAATTGTGGTCAAAATTAACCACAACTGCTGTCAAGCCATTTAAAACACTACAAATGACCTATCAAAACCTCGAATGAATTAGTTCTGGTCAGGTGTTTTGACGCACTAATTCCCCAATCTTTAGTTTACTTTTAAAACGTCACTGGGTTTTTTCTCGATTCGTGAATCATGAAATGAGGAATAGTACAGTCTCGTACAGTTCAACAACTAAACCTCGTTCTATTTTAGGATCATCTTGATAATTTAAACCACATAATAAGCTGCATGTATTGCCAAGTTAATGTTGTGATAAACGACAGGAAGCCGTGTTAGTAGATATATTGTGAAAAATGTGTTACACTTTCACCCAGAAGATTACATCAAAGTTATAACTCGTGACAATTTAAAGAAAACATATCTAAAAACTTGTTAATATATTTATATGGACTCACCGTTGAACACTACTATCCGTGCTATTCCTTGAAGTGTAAATACATTCCTGGTGACAGTCAAAAGTTAAGCAATTGGTAACAGGATAAACCATTTCATTGGTGCGGAAATCCCCACGTAAAAGGAATTTGTAGAGTGTTCTTTTTGTCTAATCGACATTTAGGAAACCGGTTTTCCCATTACATTTTATCATTTCTCAACCAGCGTGACAATAAGTTTGGCAAATCGCAATTAACAAACTCGGCATACCTCTTGATCGGCCTTCAACCTTAAAATCTCCGAACAACGCCCCAAGAAATAAAAAGGAGGAACTTAGATCAAATATTAACCAATCAGAAACCGAGTTTTCCCTTTTAACGGCAAGTAATGACGTCAAAGCTACGCATGCTAGAACGCGTCCTATTGGCCAGAATTTTGTGTCTATAATCGAGGATCTTCCAACAAGTTCGTCGACACAAACATAGTCAATGCAATCATGGTAGTGGAGGCCGTCGTCCTGTCCCATTAATGGATTACCCCTGCATTTGGACGTTAATTACCAATGTTGCCAAACATGCTATAGGAATTCAACCGAAATTTGCGGGAATATAAACGACTGTTTTTGGTTGTGAATTTTGAATTTTGTCGATATTTCGAAGAAGCGAGCGTAATTTACTTAAGACAGGTACACTTTTGGATTTAAAAAGAGAAAAATAATTATAATACGGAGCAAGATGGAAAAGCTGCTTCCTGCGGTAAAACCAACGGCCTAATCCTATCGCATGTCCCTGTTATTTTCGCATTGTTTCTACTGTTAAATTTAACATTTTAACGACTTTAGGAAGCCAGGATCATAAAGAACAACAAGGAAAATCTACCAAAAAAAACTGTAAATATCAATATTGAAATGCAAAGGAGCAGTTCGGTTGCACCTCAAAGGGTCCTAGTGAAAGATACTGAACCTATGAATCCACCAAGGTAACTCGGGCACCTATCATCAACTCTGCAATGCAAAAATAATGAACCTATTTTAAATTTGTGTATTATTATTTTAGACGAAAGTGGAGTTTGAATGATTTTGAAATTGGTCGTCCCCTGGGCAAGGGAAAGTTTGGAAATGTGTATTTGGCTAGAGAGAAAAAATCAAAGTTCATTGTGGCACTAAAAGTTTTATTTAAATCTCAACTTCAACGCTCGTGTGTTGAGCATCAACTTCGACGAGAGATTGAAATTCAAGCTCATCTTAAGCATCCCAACATCTTGAGAATGTATGGATACTTCTTTGACGAAACCAGAGTTTTTCTCATTCTTGAGTATGCAGCGGGAGGCGAATTGTACAAAGATCTTCAGAAAAGCAGACGATTCGACGAAAAACGTGCGGCATCAGTACGTATATTAATATTGCTGCATGCATGTTTAACAAGCTTCAAAGCTAGTAAACATGAGATTTTCCAAATGACATCAAATGTATCTCCCATTGCATAGTATGAATTATGCTACTTGCATGTTGACGATAAGACCTAATCCTAAGCTAGGAATCTAGGAAATCGCAAATGCATAGCAATCAAAAATCACATTTACAATGCCCTTACAACATTTATTGCGTTTCTTTATAGTATATATATCAAATGGCTAATGCTGTAAAATACTGTCATGAACGGAAAGTTATCCATCGAGATATTAAACCAGAAAACATCCTAATGGGGCTAGCAAATGATATAAAAATTGCAGATTTTGGATGGTCTGTTCATGCCCCATCTTTAAGGTATTTTGTTTTTACCTATTAATTTCATTTTTTAGCTGAATTTTCCCCCAAAGCTATTGGAAACTTACTAGATTCAAATCTAATTATGTGAAACCTTAAATTTAGACGGACCACAATGTGCGGAACCCTCGACTATCTACCTCCGGAAATGATCCATGGTAAACCTCATGACGAAAAGGTGGATTTATGGAGCCTTGGAATTTTACTGTACGAGTTCTTAGTTGGTAAACCGCCTTTTGAAGCTTCTACAAACACAGAGACGTATCGGCGCATATGCAGTCTTGACATTCATTTTCCTGATTATGTTCAAAAAGGCGCTCAAGATCTTATTATGAAGGTGGGTTTTTATTTTTGTATTTTTGTCACATAGGCTATTATAATGTTTGTTGTATGGCGTGGGTAGTAATGATATTGCCAAAGTAAAAAGATTTGAAAAACTTACTTTCATTTCAGTTGCTGCGAGTATGTCCAGCTGATCGGATTTCCACAGACGAAATAATCAACCATGATTGGGTTAAAGCCAACAATGTCTTCTCGTCCTACAATGATATAAATTGAGAATTTGTATCTATATGGTTGACATGGATGTTTTAATTGTTTTATGCATGATTAATAAATATAGCTGTAAAAATATTATAAACTGTCAAATGTGTAGGAGTCTGCTTTCTAAAAATGTTTTGCATCATATTGCTGATGCACATTTTTCCTACCGACATGAAATAAATGTACATCAGAATAAGAATACAAATTTATCAAATATAAGATAGTTTTTTTGAATTCCAGAGATTAGGTAAGGGTCCTTTCAGAGTCAAATCTTATGAAAAAAGGAATGGCACTTTGCCGAATGTATGTAAATGCTTCAAAATAATTCTATGAAGAGGTAATACACGGGAAAGGTACACACGGAACAGAATTTTAAATGGCATTTGTGGACAATTAAATTTCGGACACTGTTAGGGATAAAAGCGTAAAAATTAAGGACATTGCGTTATTTTAGTTGGGCACTCTGCACAATCTAAATCCCAGAATGCAACTCTTTTAAATAAGATATAAACATCAGGTGCCTGGTGTATGCCCATTGTTAAATCTGATCTTTCTTGGAAAGGGCTTTAGGAAAGTTTGGGCGTATTCTTTTGTTTGGATCTTTTATGTCTATATAATTAAACTAGTAATTACCGAATTGAGAAAATTTCTGTAAAAAATATCGCTCGTTATCAGCTGTACTTGAGTTGTTATCAGTTTAAACAGATACAAAAATATATTGCAAAAAGTTTAGCTCTGTAAAGTTAGCTTTGGTATTTCGTTTTAGACATCGAGAATGCTGAAATTTTTGGTAAGTATAAAGGTCAAACACAATAGTTCTATGTAAAAATATTTAAAATTCGTTTTTGTAATTTAAAAGTTATAGATACACTGTACAAGACATGACCATAGATTGAGAATTTATACTAAAATTATTTATCCTCAAGTAGTTGGGGCTCTTGATCAGCAAAGCTGCTTGGCCCTTAATTAGCAGTATACTGAGATTGTTTTGGTGCTTATGTAGCTTAATTTATGTAGGTACCTATCAATATTCAAAAAACCTGTTAAATAACAGTATGTGAAAGATGTACTTTAGATTTACAGAAGAGTGATCTTATTTATGTTGCAAATGAAATGGGAATTTAATTGGACATGATTTTGAAAGTATGCTATGTGTAATCTTTGATTTTATTTTATTTCATTACAGTTGACGTTTGGCATTGGCGTTTATTCAGGAATTTATGTTAGCCAGAATTATAATGTAATTAAGATTAATTATGTATCAAAAAGCGGACATTGCTAAATTAAGCACTCCACAACTGAAGTTTCAGCTGTCTAAATTAATCTAAAAACATAACTTTTCTCCAATTATGAACAGCTACCTAGGGTGGATGAACCAAAAGAATTATGGAGACGAGTAAAGGAATTTGCAGATACGTACAAGAAACCAGGCACTGATAAATGATGCAGGTGATATTACGAGCTAAATTCTTTGGTTATAGCATGTAGGGTTGCCAATTGGAAGTGGAACCTATTTATTATGTACACATTAATTGATTCATGTTTTTATTTCAGAATGTTTTGAGAAGCTTTCATAACGGAAAAAAAAAGTTCACCATGAGATGTTTCAGCAAATGATGCATGATTAAATGCCAAATATTTTTGTATGACGTTAATGATAAATACAGTTTTAATCATCATTGTAAATATAAGTTAATTGGAGCAATTGAATTTTGTAGTTTTGTTATCAGTATTGCAATGAATGAGTGCTTTGAAATTGTTTAGGTGAACTATGTGATTGTCATTTGTTAAAAAAATAAAAATAGTATATATAACTACTTAATTTGTTTATTTTCTTTTTATACTTATATAATTGTATATTATTTAAACCAAATTTCCAAACTTATAAAAACTATAATATTACTAGAAAGCCTTGCAATTTCTTCAGTCTACATATCAACATGTATTTATACGTATATGCCACATTTAATAAGATTGCATCATCATTGTCAGTATTTTTTTTTAAACCAGAATCAATCCAACCATCTAGTTGTTTCTATTGAAACATATTGTACATAAAAACATCTGAAAATAAGCCAATTTAGGCAAAATTAAATAAAATTTACATGTATAGAAATTTGTATACAGGGCATTGACTATGGGATATTGACCGAGAAGACAATGCTACAGCTATCTAATAAACTGTCATCATTGGTGAGCATAATCTTTTGATTTAATGCCACCGAGCTTGGGGTGGCGCTAGTGTCGCCCTTTGAAAATTGAATGAAAAACGCTGATGATTGAGGTAATGGTTGAGTTGCCCTATTTCTATCTTAATTATTGGTTAAATTATTAGATAATTAAGAGTCTGTAGCGTGTCTCTACATGTTCTGAAGCTAGTTTTGTAGTTTCAGGCGCTAATATTAGTATACATGTTGATATTCAATTGGGGTTGGGCGTTCAAGGTCTTTTGGTGTATATACTAGGTTACACCACAAACTGTACATATACTGTATACAAGATATTCAAATTGATGTTATTGATTGAGTCTAAATGTCTAATTCAATGTTTACATTGCAGTGGCCTTGAGAACAACTTAGAAAGGCAAGATTATGGTATTGATTGGTTCACATCTGTTTCATTTTGCATATAGTCACATCTGTGTATTTAAAAGCGACTAGTCTCTAAAATGGCTTCTACACGCTGTCCTGAGCAGAAAGTGATTTTATGTGGAGAATATGGGGTCGGAAAAAGCTCCATATTTCGTCGATTTGCAACCAACACATTCATTACAGCAACAGACCGAGCTTCCACTTTGGGTTTAGATCATTATGAAAAGGCGTACAAATCAAATGATAAAGACGTTAAGGTAATTATAAACAGTATTGCCTTTATGTGAATTACACAATTTTTAATATGTACTGGCCTTTTTGTTTATGTAGTTTAGTTTTTAAGAATTTTTTTTTTAAAAAAATCGTTAATTTGTGCATATGCAGGGTGTCCAGTGAATTTCCTGGAACAAAATTCAAGGATTTCCATGCTCAAGATCCCCCTTTGTGTATTGTGGTGATGACGTTTTTGTATTTATCAAGCGGATTATTGTTCCAATAAACTAGTGTTTCACGCATAATTCCCAAATTTTACAAGGTCCTAAAATCAAGTATATTTCACAACAATCGGATACCCTGATATGTTATATATTAATTTTCGAATTTATGCTGCACTTTTAGCAATTGGTAAATAAAAATTGACAAACCTTTCTTATTGTCTCTATTAATTTAGCTACAGCTTTGGGACACCGGAGGCATGGAACGCGTCGCATCCATTACCAGCAGCTACTATAAATTCGCCGAGGCAGCTATTTTGGTGTTCAGTTTCGACAGTCCGGATTCGTTTAATATTCTATCTCAGCACCTTTTGGATGTTGTGACTTATGCCGAAAACGCAAAGATCTTTCTATGCGGCAACAAAACTGACCTAAGCAATCGTATCAGCATCACGGATGCAGATATCGAAGTTTTTTGCGAGCAATGCCACAATCTAATCAGTTCCATTTACAAGACATCGTGCAAGACCGGGGAAGGAGTTGATGAGATGTTTGCTGATATTGCTAAACAACTAATTGACCACAACAGGTCTCGAAAAGAATTGGATGCCGCCAAAAAAGACTCGTTCAAAGTGAGGGCTGACGATGAGCCACAACCAGGATCTTGCCTTTGCTAATAAATCAAGAACAAATAACATCGTCTTTGCTCATCTCGTTGAACTGTTCCACTATTATTCTAAAGCGTTTTCAAATCGTAACTTAGACCTACCCCTGTTATCGTGTTCATCTTTTCCATTTAACTGGTTGACTCGCAAATAGGTCTTCAGAGCTAGGACTTCCATTAAATTCCTTGTGATGCATGGCTCCTTTGCCATGCCTATGTTTATATACAATACATCCGTGTGTATATATATATATATATATATTTCTTGTATGTACACCTACAAAATGGAATTCAAATATCTACTTAATATATTTAAAAAAATAGGTAGCATGTGGCTTCTAGATAGGTCTGTGATTGATTGTGATACAATACTACAACTGTGTCACACAGCATCAGTAATTTCACACCAAAGGAAGTGATTGTGCCAAAAAATAGATATTTTGGGGAGTATTGAAAACGCAGGAAAGCAGTGCAAGCAATGAGTATTGGATCACATATATTAGACCTAGATTACAATGGCGTTACTTATGATAGAAATCATGGCATTGAATGTTTTAGTTTGTGTGTGTTGTGAGGATTGTCAAGTTTTGTTAAATGACTAATTTAATAAAATTTTAAGCCAAATAATTAAAGACAACTTTTGTTTACTGTAGTTCGTTTTCTGGGAAATTGTGGTGATTGGCATTGCATGCATTGTTCTTAAATTCCAGATAGTATATTCGAAATAAGTTTTATATCAACGAATTTTATACCAAAACATTTGATTGCAATGGTTACCTTGTTCCATTTGGTATTGTAACTAAAAATCATGTAAGGAATCAGTAACGATTGATGATTGTTTACGCCTGCCGAGTTCTGAATAGTGCATACACTGAATTCTTTGAATAATGCTTTTGTCGGCGTTACAAGTTTTGAACCAAATAGCTAGTATAATAACAAATAGAATAGTCCAAAAAAAGTTGATTACCTGCTAAGATACACGTGAAACAATACCACAAAAAACTAATTGTGATATGTTGAATATTATTATTAGGTGTAGCTCAAGTAACAAATTGACATCGACTAAATTACCTTTTTATTGCAAAATCCGTGTCATCAAGGTAGTCGAAAATGGCGCCTGTCGTCTGCAATGTCGAATATTTATAGCGACCTTGGCACGAGCGCCGCGGTGCATTGAAGTTGTTGTCATCTACCGCCATTTACGATTAGGATTTTTCATTGTGTCTTTGCGAATTTAATCCATCGCAATCATGAAGCTCGTGAGGTGAGTTCCCATCATCCATCTAAAGAAATGAAATTTAAGTTATTCCTCTTCAGTTTGGTGCAATTGTTGTGAAGGTTAACGCTGCTTGTTTCGCAAAATCAAAAAATTCCGGATCATGCAGTTTCCGAACGTCATGAAAACGTTTTGTCTTAACGACGTTATTCGTGTTATTTAAAAAATTAAAAGTAAATGTTATGGCAAAATTAGTACACATGCAACGGTTATGATTACTTCTTATTAGGCTTCAATAAGCTTTCACTTAATTAGGAAGTTAAGTAAAGTTTCAGATGTCAGATAGAACCCAAAAAGCGTTATCATGTACCATGCTTTATTCCTGAGAGCAAGTGTTAAATAAGAGAAATTTGTTTTTACTTCCCTTATTATTATTTTTAGATTTCTGATGAAGTTGAGCCACGAAACAGTAACGATAGAACTGAAAAATGGAACTCAAGTTCATGGAACAATTGTTGGTGAGTGGCAGAGATTGTAATTGATACATTGATAATTTACTTGATGCAGACTCATAAATGTCTATTCTCTTTATATGTAAAGGTGTGGATGTGGCCATGAACACGCATCTGAGAGCCGTTAAAATGACTGTTAGAAACAGGGATCCCGTCCAATTGGAAACTCTCAGCATTCGAGGAAATAACATCAGATATTTCATTTTGCCTGATAGCTTACCACTTGAAACCCTATTGGTGGACGACACGCCTAAAGCAAAAGCTAAAAAGAAGGAAGCTGGAGCTTGTATGTATTAATTTTTGATTTTGTTCTTATGTTAAACCTAAGAATTTTTATCTAACGAAGTTTTCATTTTTAGCTGCCGGTGCAGCTGGACGTGGAAGAGGACGAGGAAGGGGCAGAGGGAGGGGACGTGGAAGAGGCCGTGGCCGACGATAGATTCTCATGCTTTCATCCTGCATTATTTTGTACATATTCGCTCGTTTGCATTCATATACTTCATAGTTTCAATTTCTCTAGCGAGTGTATCATTCCAGCAGTGATGTTTTGTTTATCATTGAGTGGGTTGCAGACTCACTTTGCGTCAACTGAATAAGTGTCATGCTAACAAAGTGGAAAAGCCTCTGATAATTGGCTGTTCTCCTGTCAACAAGATGAGCAACATCAGCCCATGTCAACATTGGATAACTTTCCATATTTCAAGTGATTGAATAACCACTTTTAAGATATTGAAAGAAGAAGCATTTGACAATTTTTTAACTGAAAGAAATCTGTATCATCTGTTCCTTTGAATAAAAATTAAACATTAAATAAAAAAAAAATTGTGCTGACCCAAAACCCTTGAAGAATGTTAAGAAATGTAAAATTTATGACCATGAAAATTAATCTTATGAATTGGCAAAAAAAAAAATGTTTGTTAAAGAGTACATATTTAATGCAGATTTTTCAAATATGTACATAAATGTTATTACCGCATTCATGAGATTATGCCACACTTTAGCGTTACGAGACATGTCAAATTAATAACACGGTAAAAGTGTATCATACGGTGACAGTGGATTGCAAAGTTTATCTTTGAAATTGCATAAAATAGTAGTTACCATTAGTCTGACGAGTTCCACTTAATTGCCACCTAATGCGTGTCCACGACCCCAACTGTGTCCTCCACCTCTTGGTTGTTCTTGGCCTTCTGTTCTTCTAGTTACTGGGGCTTGGCCAAACCCAGTGACTCCACGGCGATTAGGAAAATAGTTATATCTAGAATAATTAAAATGGCATCCTGAATTTCATATGAGATCATTTTTGCCATTGGGTAGAAAGTATCACACTACTCACAAGTTTGCAAAATCAATATCTTTGAAAACACTTACACGAATTGCGGCGTTGCAAGGAAATCTGCCCCTCCAAAATCAATCGGGTATTTGAATTTCAGGAAAAAGTAGAGATGGCCAACAAATATTCCAATTAACTGTGGCATAAAACTGGTAAAATAAATATGGAAAATTTTAATAACATATCACGTTAACTATATCGGCTATTGTAAATCCAACATTTAAATTACCCTCCTGACATCACAAACTCGAAACCGGCAACGATCCACGGGAGGTACATTGCCTAGCGATGCACAATACATATGCACATTAATTAAAATAGAAAATGAGAATAGAAGACATCAATCCTTTACAAAACAAAACTAACCTTGAATTGAGTGCCAAACCAGAAGGTGACAACAGTATCTTGATTAAGTTGACACCATATATAAATTACTACCATTACCATGGAATCCATAAGTAACTGAAAAATAAAGATGAAAACATCAGTTTACAATAAACATGCTGAAAGTGTTATTAATATATAGGCAACAATAAGTAGTATTACTTACTGGCATTTCCGCTAGCAAGGCTACAATCTATTCACATTTTAATTAAGGCAAATTTAAAGTTTAGTTTGAATACCCGCAACCATAGGCCACGCAACTACAATTATTTGGCAATCCATACAAATAATCAGGATAACAAACACATTTTTTTCAAACCAGGCGAAATACGTAAAGATGGGTTTTGGCTTGTACAATTCACATCTGCGATGTTTGGTGTTATTCGCCGCAGGCTTGAGTCGAAGCCGTTAGACGCAAAAGCCAAAATCCACCTTAGCGCAAGCATGTACGATATATCAATGCAGGTTAAAATCTAATAAGTAACATTCAAATCAAAAGGGTACAGTGGTACAAGCCCAAGAAAACACGAGTAGGAATCCATAATCTGCCGGCTTTCCATCAAATAATCCTGCAATGAAAACCAACGATAAATATACATGTTATGAAACTGATGACAACAAATAAGAATCAAAAACACAGTAAACAAAATGATGGTTTGACCACCCATATGTTCCCATGTCTCGAATAGTCAACTTTTAAAATTGTATTAGATGATTAGGGTAACTTCATACACCTTTTAGAGATTAACTACCCCATATATAACCCACCATAAAACAGTACACTGACCAGTTTCTAATCGTATAGAGTAATTGTAGAGAAAATAAAGATTGGCTAGAAATCTGAAACCAGCCTGCACTGGGTAGAAAAACAGCGCTGTAACCGGTCGCCATATCTGTTAATAGAGAGAAAATAAAGACCATTATAGTGAATATATACCGAAAAATGAGGTATCCAAATACAAGAATTACAAAAGCTCAACAAGTTTCGTTACCTGGAAGTGCCATAGCACAAGGTCAGGAATTAAGTAGAAATAAAATGCATTGATCAAACCAAATCTGGCTATCAACGGGAAAACAATTGAAAGTGCAAACCAATAGCGCGTAAATATTGGTAAATTTCGGAACCATTCAGCTATATCGGTCATTTTTTATAAATTAACATTAATGACAAAACAACTGTAAATGCCCAGAAAGCGAACTAATCATTACGTGGCCTAGAGCATTGAAAGCTGTTCTAGAAAAGCATGACGAACAGAAAGTCAGAGGCAAAAGCGCCGCAAAAACAAACTTGGCACAAGGGAACACACCGAATTCCGTAGAATTTTTAAAATTAAATTTAAAATTATTACAACATGCCCAAAAATGAAATCCAGCTTTAAAAACATTTAAAACACGGTTGGATATGTTGTTCAAGGGAAGGAGGTGCTGATCTCAGGAATCCTACCACGCTTATCTTTGCAGATGGAGGCGCTGGAGCTGCACTTTCT